>JANHGB010005061.1:0-37719 GCA_026283785.1 Coracopsis vasa
CTTGTTTTTAGTTCTTTACTTAGCATGCAGAGCCTAATTAGGCACTTTCCAAACCCACACAGCCTTCTCTACTCTCGTCTTCTCACTGCTTTCCTGCTAGGTGACTCAAGTCATGATTCTCTTCCACTAAACCCACCCAAAGAGCTATCACACTCTATAGTGTTTTTTTCCTCCCATCTCAAATCTCAATCATGTTTGAACATGACTGGGAAAAATTAAATCAGTTAATGTGATGTGTGTTGTAATTAACTGGTAAGACCAGATAAATGACTGGTCCTGACCTAGATGTACCCCATCTCGTGTTACAGCAGCTACTCACAATTAGCATAAGCTGCAACAGAGGCATCTTGTCACCCACCTTGCTTGGCTGAACCTTGTTCTAGCAGTTATTATTCTGCAACATAGATCAGCACCTCTGGCCCCATCATCATTTGAGAATGAACTCACAGGTTGCATTTTTTTGGGAAGTACTTAAGCTGAAACAATGAAGACACCAAGGAAAGAAGGTGTGCTGAAAGATGGGGAAGGAGAAAAGTTAAGTTTTAATGGGAGAGAAATAAAATATGGGTAAAAGGTAAGAATTCACTTAATATTGGCTCTTTCTACCTATCCTGCCTCCCTGTGCTTTTTATCATATTTATATTGAGTAAAATTTTCATTTCAGGATCCACTGCTTTGGGAGTGATTTGAGAAAAAGGCAACCACATGCAAAGTTGTGGGGGTTTTAAGAGTTAATGCATAGGTATTAGGCTCCTCCATGTTACCACTATTACAGATTTATTTCTGGCAGCATATGAATGTGAGAGGACTATAGCTTCCCTGGAAAAAAAGGGTCATTCTAGCTTCCTTGATCAGAAGAATATTTTGGAAAGTTGATCCAGAGAGTCTCACCCAAGGAAAATGGTCAGAAGCCAAAAAAGAAGATAAACATAGCTTTCTTTACGTAAGTCTCCTGAGTTGTGAAACAGAGTGGAAGAATCTTCTATGTCTAGGGAAGGCCTGACTGCTATGTAAAATCCTGAGCTGAAGACAACCACAAGATTGCATCCCTCAGTGTGAAGAGAAAGGTTTTCTCTTCGCGCTTCACAGTGTTCCAGTTCCTCAGCTATTCTCTTTCTGCTAAACTCAGGCTTTCAGCATATTTTGGAGAGGCTTTCCCAGGTTTCCAAAGGCTACTTTTGTCATCCCCCATCTGAAAATAAAATTTTGTAAGCAGTTCCATTCGGTGAAACAGCCTATAGCTGAAATACCTTAAGTGTAGATTCTTGGTTTGCTGTCTCTTCAGTAGATTTAGGCCTTTCTTATCACTACCATAACATGTAAGCCCATCTTTTGACTTGCACAGGCATTTCCCATGTATGTGCCTCCACATCTTGGTGAAATCCTGGCTCAGTTTTTATGGCAACTAGAGGTTTTTCTGACTTCAATGAGAACAAGATTTCTCCTAGTGAATATATTTTTGTGTAGCCTATGAAAAGATAATGAAGATGGAAAGCAGGCATAAACAAACATTGTTTAGTGGCAGCAAGCTATTTCCATTCCAGCTTCACTACAGTTCAGCAACACACAATATGATTATACACGCTACATATTTGATACTCCCTGCACACTGCTTTAGTCTCTGCAGTTCTTACTTTGGGCTTTTGAGAGGATGACTGATGTGCAGACTATAACAGCAGCTCCTGAACAGGCCAGCTAGAAGCTGAAAGATCAAGTCAGTGAATTGGAGCATTAGCACTTCCCAATATTTTTCTTGATTCTGCTTTTTCTGAAAGTCTCATTCATGTTCTCATTTTCTGTTTTGTCAGTGTGATGTGTTTCTCTAAAACCTACACAAGTTGAGAGCGCTCCATGTCATGTAAATACTTCCACATTAACAATTTTTTTCTCACTGTAAAGCAGCTAGAATCATCTCAGGTTCAAAGTATTCTTCCTTACCCTAAAAACCTTATTGGATTTCACAGGAATAAAGGTGGAGGACAGCAGTGATAAGCTTTAGCAGTTAACAGGACGAGGAGTCCCATTTTCTCTTATACCCGATGGCGTCAGGGTGCTCACTACTTCCTCTTCCAGCATATACTCCCACATACTGTCCTTTACAGATGCAGTTTCAGTTCATCAGACACCTTGTTTGCATATCTGCTCACAGTCTGGTTGCTACACCTATCTGCTTCTGTCTAGATTTTAGCTGCTAATCTTTTCCCTGTTAAAATACACCTTTCCCTTTCTTACTGTGGCTTTAGGCATCTAACTGACAAGGCAATGTGAGCAAGGTGGAGTAATGCCAGGGATAAATTGGCTTGGCTTGTACAATCAGAAGCTAAAACTATTCTCAGATCAGAAAGCTGAAGGGAATGCTCAACAGGCCAAATGATTTGTAACTTTTGAGGTCCTATTTTCAGGTGTTTTCAGCTGGTGCATCTTAGAAGTCAGTGGACATAGGTGGGTTTCCATCAGCTAAATAAGCCCCTGGCTGTAAGCTGGTCAAACGATCTCTGGTTTGAAAAGGATGAAAAGTAAAGTGGCCAACAAACAGAAGTGGAGAAAGCTGAGCAAAGAAGGACTTGGTGAAAGGCTAGTGGGAGGGCTGAAAACCTGGCTTGTGTTTATGGGGAGGAATTCAGCTGGCTTGGTGTAGACACCTAATGCATACCTGCCTCTCGGCTACCCACTGGCACTCACTGTCTCAAGAAGTGCCAACATTATCTCTATACCTAATGGAGGGAGATACATGTCTTCACAAAGAAGTCCTGTTCACCTTTCTTGGGATGACAGGCAGACGAACAGGATCTTCCTCAGAGGTCTATAAAAGCAGACCAATGCCTGTGTATGCTGTGGAAAGGTGGCACCAAAAATGAAGTGTATCTTAGGTGCCTGAATGTAAAGGACTCAGACTTAATCCATATTTGCCAAGAGGGCTCAGAAGACATTGTCAGAGTGTTGCCAGATTAGAGCTCAGGCAGCTCCAGAAGGTATGAACATCACAGAGGGGATGGCAGCAACTCCTGCTGATTTCTTCCTTCTACCAGTTTTGCTCCTTCCATCACCCACAGAAACAGTCTCATTATTTTCATCTTTCAAGTGCCTCCTGGTGTATTTGACTTTTTTTCCTTCTTTAAACTCCGCAGCTTGCTTCATGTCCAACCATCTCAGGAGCTGGGAGGGGTTAAGTGAAAGGAAAAGAAAAAAACCAAGACCTGAGGGCAGAAATCTTTCAAGTCACCAGAAGAGAGATGTTATTTTATGATTCAGTGCTGTTGAGAGCTGGCTTTAGGGAATTAATGGAAATCGGACACATTTCACCCTGCCTGTTATTCAGTCTTACTTCTCTTTATCTTATATTGCTTATGTGCAATGATGTGAGCATGATTACTATATAGCTCCTTTAAGATTAAAAGGTGACTTCTCAAGCTGTGGTCCCAGTAGAAAGGCTCATATGTAGCATCCAGAGACATGATGCCTTTGAGGCACAAGCAGCTTTCCCACGCTGCTCCTTATGTATAAGGAGAAACAACATCTACTGCTCCTGCTAGGGCTAGGAGCTGCCTTGGCGCTATAAGCAGAAAGCCAGGGAGGTATGGAGGAGGAGAAAGCCATGGGCTTATTCTTCCTCGTGCTCCACTTTCTGCATCTGCTTTCCTCAAAACAGTGTGAATTGCTGCCTTATTTGCTTCCTGGAGGGGAAAGAGCTCAAGGCTGTGAATGGCAGCTCAAAGGAAGAAGCGTCTAACATGCACCTCACTTGTGAGCTGGGGACACAAATCCACACCAGGAAGGCTCAGGAAGGTGTCCAGTATGTCAAATCAAATAGAGCCTGTCCTGGACAGAAGGGAAAAGGAAGACATGATCTTGAGTCCTTGGGTGAGCTCACCATGGGCTCTGAAGGCAAGTTGGAGGACATTATTTTGCCATTGCAAGTCAAAGCAGGAGTGCTCGGAGAGTGTTTCTGTCTTGGACACCTCCTCAGTGCAGATGAGAGGGATGGTGCATAGCCATCCTCTGGCTCATACCAGGCAAACACTGACCTGCAGCTGCAGCGGTAGGTGCTGCAGGGCCCTTTCCAACTCACAGATGCAGAAGTGATCTGCAAGAGAGAGCCTGTGTTTTATAATGTGGCTTCTAAAGGAGCCTCCAGAACACAGAGGCTTTTGGGACATACATCTAAAGTGTGATATACCTGTGCCTTTGAAAGGTTCTCCAAATAGTGCTTCCACTCAGCTTCAATACACAAATGCAGTGTTTGCAAATGCACACAATATGTCTGCATATTCATTTTGCCTTTTCTTTTTATAAGATGTAATCTTTCTACAGTTTTGTTGCATTTTATTTTTACTAAAATGATTATCACAGAGCAAAGATCTAGACATGATTACATTTTCTATTTCTGTTTTACAGTTCTTGTTATGACAGCAATTACTTTCACTTCTGCAATAAAACAAAATACGCCTGAGATTATGTGTGTTTTAATCAGCCAGAAGGATGAAGGTTCAGGAACACCAGAGACATTGATATCTCCCAAGGTAATGTAACAGAGAACTAGTTGCTTATACAATACTCCTGTCCATTCTAGAAGCGGCTTCCCAGAAGTTAACGACACCCTAAACCTTTAGGCTGTGGGGATGTTACAGTCAAAATAACCAGGGTTATGCCAAATATGACTAAAGGAGGTTAGAGGTAATTACATGTCACAATTCATACTTTGAAAGTGTAAATAGATGAGTATCATTTTTCTCTAAAACTGATTCTTTAATTTCTTGATGCTGTCTCACATCAGCTTGCCTGAATATTACTGAATATTGTTCCAAGGTAGTCTTATGGAATCTTTTTCATTCCTGGACTAATAAATAAAAAATTTGAATAACAAATGAAAGTACAGCAGCCAAAGCTGTGATGTCCTTGTATCTGACAAGGCAGAATGTGGCTGCTATCTCTAAATACTTCTCAAATCTAGTGAAGGGAAAAAGAAGGAGGAATGAATGAGAAGAACCAAGGCCAAGCAGAGTGTGGAGCAGAGGATGCAATGAACTCTGTCCTTTCACATACTTACACCAGGTAAATTTCACCCACCAAAGTCATGAAGGGAGACATTTAGGACTACTCTTCAGATGGAGCTATTTACTTTCCACTTTTTGCTGCAGCTGAGCTTAGAGACTCATAAATCCATTGGTGGCTTTCAGAATGACTATGGAATATTCTCCTTCTGTTTTCAATTCTCCTTTAGCCATACACAATGCTGAGGAAATCAAAGGTGTGAAGGCACCCAGGCCAAATGTTCCTTATCTAGTAAAGCCCCAAAGGAGTCAAGGAGCAGTCTAGTCAGGTGATACAGTGACAAGCAGTGGGATGCTAAAAAATACCCAAACGTTCTGGCCCTGCCTTTGCATTGAAGTCGCAGAGAGGAAAACTGTATTATAGTTCTCTGTTTTCCTATAGTTCTACATGAAAGGAAACAAAAATGAGAGTAAAGAATAGCCTGTATCACTAAGGGAAACTATCATCTTTCTGGCAAAAAATGTTCTGTGATGTCTGTTTGAAGAATAGAATTAACTAATTTAACTGGAATCCTATAGAGTTTCATCATGCAGTAGAATGCAACATATTTATGAGTAAGTTTGACAGTAGAAATGATAAAAAAAAAACCAACAAAACAAAGGTATGATGGTGTTATTTCAGTATGATTTCTATTCATATTTGAACATTATGAAGCAGCTTATGAAAGCTTTTCTAGAAGAGCATCCTTTAAAAATATTTAAATGCAAAAAAGCAAATAAATTTAATTTCTAATAAACACATAACAGTCTGTCCTCCTTCACTGCAGATTTCTAACATTTTGGAAGATCTTGGGTGTTATTTGAATTCTCAAGCAACAGAGAACATCTATGAACCAACTAAAAATGTGGAAGTTAATGTCTTTGAAGATATTGAATTAAGAGTAATAATGAACATTTCTAATATAATTTCATGCTTCTGGTTCTTTAAAGAGAGCAAAGCATGTAAACCTTCTTTGGACTCAGAGAATCGGTGAGTCAAAGGATGTACTGGTGCAAAGATCCTTTAAGAGATCATTTCTTTTAGGATGCAAACGGAATATTTTCTGTGACTGTGCTTGCATTTAATTTCATGTTATGCATTATCTTTTTAAGCCTTCTAATCTTCCTTCATGGTTGTCAGCTGGCAGCACATTACTGATTGTCATTTAGACTCATACATATATGAATAGTTTGGAATAAGCTTGTTCTGTGAATTTGTATAGCATCGTGCATAGGGAACTCCAAGGACTTTCTGACATTGATCACTTTGAGCTTTGCAGTGCTCATGTGAGGCAAAATTGTGATTTATAATCAAAGATACTGAGGTATGAAGAATTATGTGATTTGTTAGGGTGACACTGCAGATCAGGAACAACAACAGGAACAACATTCTAATTCTCACAGCCAAACCTGGTCTGGAACCTGAGGCTTGATTATTGCCTCCCCCTGCAAAACATGTGGGATGAGACTGTAGGTAAAGCATTTCTCTTTGGACCTCCCAGCTGTCCTAAGCTCAGGAAGTCCATCCTTCTCAAACCTCCACATTAAGCATGTGGTACCTGTGGTTTTAAATTCTTATGTGCTGCTTTTGTATGAAGATACATGATAAAAACACTTCAGGTTGAAGGGTTTTATGTAAATAATGAAGACTGATATTTCTGAAGGCTTTTTGCAAGACTGAGGAACTAACATTTTATTGTGTGTGCTGCATATTACCTTCTAGATAACAAATACAGCTTTGCTTTCTGTTTTACAGATATGTTATGTCTTTGGCTTTTTCCCAAATAAAAGAAGCACAAGCTGGAAAATACACCTTCTCAGTCATAAGTGAAACTGGCAATTACACAGTAGTTGTGCCTGTTCTCATCCGAAGTAAGTATATCTGAGATGAAAGGGCTTTCTCCATTAATAGGTTTAAGGGGAGAGACTCCAGTTCAGTTAAAGCAATGAAGATCTCGCATGCCGCATTTCAAGCATCTTCCTAGACTTGTATAGGTCTTGGAGCTGTCTTCAGAGGCTGAAATCAAAACTACAGACTGCATGAGAGTCAGCTTTTGCTAGTTAATAAACCTCACAACTGAACAAATAATGATGGAAATGCATGGCAGCTCCGTTCTCCCCTGTGAGAGATTCCCTCTATGCCAAAAGGGACAAATCGAAAGTGGATTTTGCGTGATCTCTAAGTTCATGGGTTAGATTTCTTTGCTTGCATCTTATCCTGTTTATTCTCAGTGTTGCCGTTGGGCTGCTACCTGGACCAGATCAGAGCATCACTTTTATATTCTGGTTTCTGGTACTTCAAAGTCACTGTCACTTCTCCTGAGCCTGCCTCTCGGTCCATGCACTTCTCTCACAGCTCACCCTTTCACAATTCCATGGGCAGCAAGAGTCACCGAGGCAAGGGGAAAGACAAGGTCCCTTTTCTCAGTGCTAGCCTTTACTTGTTTATTGAGTCTTCAGGTAAAACCTGTCAGTACTACAGCTGCTCAGCACAAGGGTGCCTGAGAAGCTGAGATTTTAGCTGCTGTTAAATGCTCATGACAGTGCATCTGTGAGGTGTGACTTTTTGAAAGGCTCACAGTGGGAGCAGATTCAATTGAATTTTCTCAAGAATAACACAAGGGACATCTCTGATGCAAAGCCAACTGCTGCAACAAAGTTCAAACTTCTGTTTCTAAGTAGGGGTGTCCAAGAACACAGATTAAAAGAAAAAAGACCCATGTTGACATGTTTGGGGTTTTTTTAACAGAAGATAAATACTATATTATTTTGTCTGAAGAGGGCCAAATGATAAAATTAAAAAATGCAAAAGAAATTTCAAAGAAAGGAGAGGAAAACATCCATTCAAACAGCTAAAAGATTGACAACGCCTTCTAGAGAAAAGTTTAATAGCATCGTTACTTGCCTTGGTTTTAATAAATTGTGACAAATCAGCTGGTTTTATTCCTTCTTTATTTGTTTTTAAAGCATTTCTTATGCTTGAATTTTTTTTCTCTCTCAGGTGTTATGAGTGTCACCTCCAGTCTCTGCTTGTTTTATTTGAAGGCCTATTACATGTCTCAATCATAATTTTAACAGCTTCATTGAGGGGACAGGGTATTAAATCTTTAATTAAACCTTATCTTCTTTAATGTACCGATTAGGCTTTGAAGGTAAAAAATTATATTGCGCATGCAAGCAAGAGTGGTTTGAAACAGTCTCGATAAAGATCTTTTCCATATCAGTTGCTTGGATTGCATTCTTCTTGCTCCTGTGAATCTAATCATAATTTCATCTCTCATAAAATCCTCCAGTCTAGATGGGAATCCTTCAACTGAGATGTGAATCTCTAGAGGTATTAAAAAAACCCTTTTAGGCCCAGCTTATAAGAGATAAATGAAGAAAGAAATTGAAAATCCAAAAGTATTAGTTTCACCTTAGAATCATAGAACCAACTAGGTTAGCATGTTACTTTGCACGTGATGGGAGAATAACTAAAGAAGATGTCCTTCTTCTGTATAGAAGCTCTAATTTCATTGTAAAATGACCTAAAGCCAGAGTCGGTGCTCTGAATCAAATCTTTAGCAGTTTTAATACATTAAATTTATGTGCTTAGTCCAAGTCTGCACCTGATGGGTTGAGGGGACTGGGAGTTATCTAGGAACCTTTTCCCCCAGGTTACAAATACAGGTTAGAGAAGTCTGCTGGTTATCAGAAGTCATTATCACCCGTTGTTTTTCTATGGTGTATCTAATCTGACCAAATAGTATGCAAGGATCCCATTTTATGTAGAGACTTTCTAGTCTCAACAGATACTCCACCAAAGGCCATGAGATTGGTATGTTATTTCAAAAGGTAGCTGTGCTCTTGCCCAGTGAAATGAATAGCAACCACAGCAAGTTCACACCTTTCAGTCTCAGTCTCAGGAATATCCTTTGGTGCAGCCTTTGATACCAGGAAAGCTGTGATTTAGCAATCAAGGCTGAAAATCTCAGGAGACCAACCCACAATATCCCTAAGGCAGAATCATTTTCTATTCACTCAGTGTCCAAACCTCCTGAAACAAATTGCATCTCTGTAACTTCATGCACTGCGAAATAAGTAAAACACTGTTTCAAAATGGTTTCAGTATTCTTAAATATTTGCATTATTTCCTAACAGAGAGACCAGGCAAACCCTATTTCAGGAAAAGAGAAGGATCAGATGCTATTGAATGCGTATCTGAGAGTTACCCCCAGCCCTATGTGGAGTGGATATTTTGCAAAACACCTGAAAAGAGGTATGGTGTATGTTTATACGCATGTTGAATTTCTAGACTAAGTTCACCAACTTCTGAAGGAAGGGAAGGCTTTGTACTGCTTAGCGTGCATAGTGAGCTGGGGAGATAACTGAAGAAGAGCTTTGGGGTCAGAATTTTTGGAGACAGGTTCTGCCAGCTTGGTTGAAAACCTGTCCCTGCATGATCCACTCTCAGGAGTGCTGCAACTCCTCTGGACTCACTCCTACAGGCCCATGTCCTTCTTATGCTGGGGGCCTCAGAGCTGAGCATAGTACTGCAAGTGTGGTCTCACAAGGGCAGAGTAGAGGGGCAGGATCACCTCCTTCGACCTGCTGGTCAAGCTCCTTTTGATGCAGCCCAAGATACAATTGGCCTTCTGGGCTGAGAGCGCACACTGAAGCTGACTCACATCCAATCTTTCATCCACCAGTACCTCCAAGTCCTTCTCCTCAGGGATACTCTCAGTCCCTTCATCCCCCAGCTTATTATTGATACTGGGGGTTGCCCCAACCCAGGTGCAGAACCTTGCATTCTGCCTTATTGAACCTCAAGAAGTTAACGCAGGCCAACTTCTTGAGCCAAACATGTCAACCACATCCCATCCCTCAGGCATGTCAACCATACCACTCAGCTTGGTGTCAGCTGCAAACTTGCTCAGGTTGTGCACAGTCTATGTCACTGATCAAGGTATTAAACAGTACTGGTCCCAATACAGACCCCTGAGGGACACCATTTGTCACAGATCTTCATCTGGATATTGAGCCCTTGATCTCTACCCTCTGGATGTGACCATCCAACCAATTCCTCATCCACCAAACAGTCCACCTATCAAATTCATATCTCTCCAATTTAGAGAGAAGGATGTTGGGGAAGTCTGTATTAAAGACCTTACAGAAGTACAGATAGATGACATCCGTAGCTCTTCTCTTGTCTACTGATGTAGTTACTCCACCATGGAAGATCACCATGTTGGTCAGGCAGCAACTGTCCTTTATGAAGCCATGCTAACCGTCTCAAATCACTTCTCTGTCCTCCATGTACACCTTAGCATAACTTCTAGGAGGATCTGATCCATGATATTCCCAGATACAGAGGTGAAGCTAATAGGTCAGTAGTTCCCAGGGTCATCCTGTCTACTGTTCTTAAAAATATGTGCAATGTTTCTCTTTTTCCAGTCATAGGGACTTCACATAAAGTATTAGAGCTGGAAAAATGTTAGAAAGGATCCTAGTTTTCTGAGCTAAATTATTTTTCCCCCATTCTATTAATATATAAAGTTGATTCTATTAATAACAGGAATAGTGTCTTTCTTTGCAGATCGTTGAGGTCTTTGGGATTTCTTTGGAATCTGGGTTTCATAAGGGCTGCTGGATTTGCAGCAGCTCCTACCACAGGAATTCAGAGATGTGGTGTGAAAGCTCAGCCTCTATGATTTCACTCTTGTCCAGATTTTAGTCACAGCATTACCTGTCTATGGGCCAGTTTGAGCATATTCAGGTTATTTCAGCTCATATTTCTGCCTAGGCTGTGACATTTTCTTTTCTTATCTTCACCTTTCCTAGTTCCTTTTTTATTCAGCTATGTAAGATCCAGTTTTCCCACTATTGTTTGCATAGTTTCATGGCTTGGAAATTTATCAGATTTATTTGCTTGAAGTTAACCAAATGAGTCAATGAATAATTGTGCTTGTAATTGTAGTTGCCCTGATAAAGTGCATGAAGAAACTGGGGAAATAGATGGCATACAGAAGATACAATATGAATTATTTCAAACTTATATATGGTGCTGTGCAGCTAATGACCTGGGCAGAGAATGCACTGGCCTCTTTACAATAGGTAACTTTCCTCTAAGTGTACTTACATGCAAACTGGATCCTGCTGCTGAAGTTAGTTGCGCTACTCACCTGGGTATACTTTCTTTGCTAAACTGCTTGTTTGTTTAATGTTATATGTTTGTATAATCACTGGAACAAATCTAACAATGAATATGATTGCTCTGTTACATGTTTAAAGCCTAATTCTAAAAGCTATTTGTAGTCTCTGTAAAAAGTGTCCTGCCCTACATTTGCTAAATACCTATTAACTTTTTCGTCATGTTTTTAGGACTATGGGTCATGGAAACACTCTTCAAAATGTTCTCAAATATATACATTTATAAATAATTATAAATTGATCTATAAATTCAGATTTATTAGTCTGGTTCTTTTAAGTAAACCTGACCTGAGCTAAGCTCTGTGCTGAACTGTGCCCTATAGATATCTTGTAAATTATGTCAAAACTGTTGAACTAACTGAGCATTTTTCCAGGCAAAGTGACGGTTCTTTCAGTGATTATGTTTTGATTTTGTAGATTTAAATGAAAGACAAGCAGCACCTTTACCTGAATTACTTCTCAAAGTCGGAGAACCATTGCTGATCAGGTGCAGAGCTGTTCACCATAATTATAAATTCAGAATAAAATTATCTGTAGAAAACAAAGAAGTTGAGGAGGTAAGAAGACGGGGCACGTTTCAGGAGAGCTAATATTGGGCACTATCAACTGATTAAATGGAAATCTCTGTTGAAAACTAGGATCGCCAGTTTGAAGGATTAGAATATCAAACTGATTACTCGGCAATTCGGATCCTATATGTGTTTGCTTCAGCAGCAGGAAGAAGTGATAGTGGACATTATACCTGTTCTTCTACTGCTCATCCGAATCAAACTGCTTTGGTTACAGTTTTAGGTAATTCCAACCCCTGATGTTAATTTTGTCCCTCAGTTTGTTATTTTTCTTTGTTTTCCATGTGGCAATCGTTTGCTTGCAGGTAAGCAGCATATGTTTATAGTTCCTTTTCTAAGGAAAAAGTCTGACTTACCGACAGTCTAGGAGAGCCAAGACATTAACCTGAACTGAGTCATTCTGGTACGTGAAGATAATCAACCTTTGCATTATATTGCTTTTCAAATAATTCCCATTAAAAGACAGTCCTTTTGGAAGTTAAATACAAAAGATGTACCAGGCCTGACATAGGTCTGACAGGAAGGAATCAAACAGATATAAGATTCTTGTTGGTGGGCTCTCTCGGTCAAAACCCAGAACAAACAAGAAGTAACCATTTCCTCTTATGGTGGGAGAGTGACAGGTGGACATCTGAGTTTGCCAAATTTTTATGGGAAAGTAAATCTGTGGAAGAATTTTAGCTCCAAAAGCTGTGGAACTGGTAGCAGACAAGAAATTAACACTTTAGTGTTAATGGAGAATGTAAGCCCAAAAGGATGATGAATTGTGAGGGCTGACAGAGCTGGCAAACTGTTATGCAGAAGTGCAACTGCAGCATTGATAGATCTGAAGGAAAACCTGAAACTAGAGAGACTACTCCAACATTATTTGTTGTTCTGCATGTCTCCTGCTTTCCAGGTGCTGAAGGGAATCGTCCTCTAAAGACCAAGCTATACAAGGCCTGAAAATTTAAAAAATCAAAAGCATACCAAAGGAAACATCATTCTACTTAAGCAATATGTTGATTTAAAAGCCAGGGGAATTGAAGTTAGTCCAAAATAGCCTCAACTGCAAACTTTGTTATTCAGATGGAAAGAATGTACAAAGAGTCATAAGTCTGGAAACAAGGTATAGAAAAGAAAGCTGTAGTTAGGACTGTACTGCTGGAATAGACACTGGAAGTAGATTTCTGACTGTTGTGCCTGGAGATGGAGTCTGTAGCCCTGAGAACAAGTCTCTGAAGCACTCACCATGCGTTTCACCTTAGACGTAATAGCTCTCAGAATTTACAACATCCAGGCTAAGAATGATAGAAAGTGAGAATACTTACCCCAATCTCTTCAGAAATTACTTTCCCAGTGCAATACCCTCTTTTCAGTTTCTGCCTCCCACTGAGCAGGAAGTTCACTCATCATTTGCAGTAACTGAGTACAATACCTGGGCATTTTTTCTACACACATCTTCCTAGTAAACAGGAAAGCAGTAGTGAGAGGGTAGTGTAGAGGTTGAGCAAGATCCTCTGTTTTCTCAGTACTGATGCCCAGTTCAGAAATAGTGGTTTCTTGGATCCATGAACTATTATGTCTGAGTATGTGTCACAGTAATAGAAGATATTTTGGTCACTGTCCATGGAAGGATTTCTGAGTAGGGTATTTTTTAATTGAAATATGTGAAGCTGCAGTGATTTTCTGTACCCACCTTAAGACCCTTCATGCCAACAAAACTGAGGGCTTATTGGCTTTGTTGATGAGAAAATCTATTTATTTACTTACATGGTGGATTAAAGTGGGGGGATGTTGTCACCTGGCTAACAGGCATGCTTCTCTCTCCAAGGTTATACATCATGTGCTTCTGAACCACCCCAACCTTTAGCCTAATGTACTAATGTTAACCATTGTTGGTGTGAATTTATGCTATCATCCCAGCTTCAATTTTGACAGTGGTTTAGACACAGATTTCACTCGGTTGTCCATGGCATAGGGTGACAGTTTCTGAAATGATCCTACCTTTAACCATCACAGTTCATGAGTCAGCACCTACAGTTACACTGGGAATGGTCGTGATGTAACTTAACCACAAGAAAACTGATTTGGTTGACACACACTGCATGGCCTGGGGGGTTTGGCTAACATTAACTGCATTGGTGAGTGGTCTTCTAATCTCTAGTAATGCCTTGCATCCACACAGCTCTGGTTTTGCTTTTTGCTAATTGATACTTAACCAACTTATCCCATCTCGTGTATCTGGTCAGGTTAGGCAGGGTGGTTAAGCCACTTAAAAGCGCAACAGAGGTCACACCAACAACTGCAGCTGCAAGGCTCTTTGTTTCTGCAGTTCTTATGCTCTATTTACACCAGCACTGAATAAAGAATTTTTAGCCCTATGCAATCTTGATTCAGGAATATACGAGCTATTTCACAACACATTAAGCTTAAAGCCACAAATAAACAAATACAATAAATACAAAGACTTGAAAGCTTTGTTTCCAGTCTCAAGAATTTCATCTCACCTCTCTGTCATTACTCAGTAATCATGTTCACTGGTTCTCTGGCAGAAAGACACTTGAATCTCCCAAAATAATAGTCAGCCAAGGAATAATGTGCTATTTTCTTTCTCTTTCAAGAACGAAACTACTTTTTTTTAAGTTGTTTCCCAGAGAAAGGGCATACCCTGCTCCAAGGTCCTTGTGCACACTCTGGAGAAAGCCTTGACTCCTGACTGGTTTTGTTGTTGACAGTACACACAGAGATGACATTCTGCCTAGAAGGACAAAGCCCGAAACATCATTCAAAACATGAAGGTCCAATTTATAAAACCAATAACCAAAAAAAAAAATAGGATAACAATCATGAAAGGATTTGTTTCTTGCTTTAAAATACTGATTTTTTTTTTTTTGTGGTTTTCTGGGAGTTTCCAGATAGTATTTTGTATGCCAGTAAGATAGACAGGGATAAAACATGCCAAGCAGGATATAAGGTTTCAACCAGAAGAAAAACACTCAAAAAGGAAAAAACAGTCCAGCAATATTTCTACAGTGCAGTTTTTCACCATATGGCTGGTTAAACACTGGCACAAGTTTACAAGAGGTTGTAAAGCCTACTTCCTTGGAGATACCAAGCTCAACTAGATGTGGCTCTGAGCAATCTCCCCTAGTTGGACTTGCTCTGAGCAGGGGCTGGACTAGACATCTCCAAAGATCTCTTCCAATGTATATGATTTCATGATTTTTACAGAGCTGATCCTAGCCCCACTGATGTCTTTAGGACAGCCTCCTCCCACATGTGTCTGCTGTTGTTTGGGTGGGATTCATTTCACGTCATGAGACATCTAGCCCTAGCAATGACTTTGGTTCCTTCAGCAGTCAGTGTCAAGAAACAGATATTTTCAGATATTTTATCATCTTCTTATCATTTTAGGATGGGATATATCTGGACATGCCTCTCTCATTCCACTGAGTTTATCAGAGGTCAAAACAAGTAGCTTAGGTGGATTACTGAACTTCATATAGCTCCATTAGGTGAAACTAATCCCACCCTAGCAGGGCAAGTGCCAGAAGCTTACAGTTCACACACACCTTCAAAACACATTTTCATGTTGCTGTTGTCTTGCATAAAATATGTCTAACTGAGATGGAGACATAAAGGAGCAGCTACAAGACTCATTAGCAAAATCTTCAGCTCATTTCAGGGAAGGAGAAACACCTACTATTAACATCTGATTATGCTAATAGTGCCACCTGGTTTTGTCCCCTGATAGAGGAAAGCCAGGAGATGCAGCTGTTAGCACCTGGAACACATCTTAACCAAACCAAATACATAATGGTGGTGGTGGCTGTGTGGCTCTGTAGGGTGGACGGAGGAGGAATCAGGCCACTTCGGAAGGACTCTGGTTTGACCAAATACGCAACTTCAGAGGGCTGAGATCATTTACCTGCAGCTGAGCACAGGGACATCATCTCAGTACTATTTTGAAGTAATATCTTATTTTGATTAGCAGGATGCCTTTTGTGATGTAACATGGTACTTTTTTTGCTTGTGATTGCCAAAATGAAAAACATACAGATGGCAAAATTCCTTCATTAAGCAGTTCAGCCTTTGTAATACATATATTTTATTTTAATTTTTTTTTTTTCAGAAAAGGGATTTATAAATATAACTGACTCTAAAGAAGAATTTGAAATTGGTGAGGAAGCGTTTTGCTTTGAAGTTAACTTTACGGCATATCCATCAGTTAGATGCATGTGGCTATCTTCCCGAAAATCTTTTCCATGTAAACAAAGTTACAGCGTGGATGGACGCAGGTACTTGAATATTTTGGTAATTTGATATAATAATGTCTTGTCTTTATATCTCATTTGGACTGCTTACTTTCCATGTTTTATACTCTCTTTATGTTTTTAAAATGTGGAGGTGAAGCTGTGTTAACAAAAGGTACTCAAATATGATTTCGGTTTTCAACAGGAATTCATGTATATAACTTCTAGAATCAAGTTATTCCCTATGTTACAATAAACACTTTGGTAAACTAAGCATGTAGCCATTTGTTTATCTGCATTTTGCTATTCCCTTTCTCTCTAACATAGTTTCTCAGTTACAGATCTGTTGCAGTTTTCATACTGGATCACAAGTTCTACATGTTCCCCTTTTGTCATCCTGTTCTTGATGATGTTCCCAGTGTCTTTCAGACTGCTTAAATCAAGTCTAAGGCCACGTAGTTTCCCAGGCCACTGTTGGATCTGTTCGACTATGCCACAGAAACATACCGTTCTGCTCGTTACCTAGGTCATGTATTCTTCCACTGTTGCAAAACATGTTTTGAATAAACCTGTTAGTTATCTACCTTTTCTGTTATTTCCTATAATGAAGTTCTGGCATGAATCCTGCTTAAGGCTAATGTTTTCTCCATTCCCTAGGCTTTCTAATTTCTTGATAACATTATCTAATTTCCTTCAGAGACTCTTTCAAAGTAGTCCCATGGCTTTCAAGGTAACAGCTCTTATCCACCTCAATGAAAATAAAGCTAAGCTGATCTTCTTAAGTTTTCACTTTAAAACCAAGTAGGGCCTAGGCAGGAATTAATGTGGCTGCACAGATTTTTTTCTCATATTCTTAAAACCTCTCTTAGCATCTGCATGAAACTGTGTCACAGCCATGATTATTCTTTTTATCATTTTTTTCCTTAGTATTTTGGTGCACTCAATTTTATCCACTCGCTTGTCAAGTCATCTTTGCAACAGACTGGCTTTTTCATCTGCATTAGAAGGTGCATTGGAGTCAGATCTTCACAAGGTTCAGAGACAGTTTAGTTCGGATTAGTAAATTGTCATCTCCTGGCAATGGCCACAGGAACTCTGTCCCGGCTGATAAAGCGAGGGCTGTCAGCAAACTTTGATAGCTATGGGTGTGTATTGGTGACTAATCTGCAGTGCCTGACATGGGATAGGCAGATCTGCTCTTTGTGATCACAACTGATTTTGGAAATGAGGTCTCAGGGGACAGCCATGAGGATTTGCTCCTCCTTGTCCAATAGGTACCTCCCTCCAGCTGATAATGCCTAGTTGATTTGCTTTGCAGCTGGTATTGATCTCTTCTCACCACTCATAAGCACAGGGGCCAGTTTTGCTTGGATGATTGACAGCTGGTGTAAATTCAATCCAGATAAGAAGAAGGTGCTACAGGCTGGGCCAACAATAACAATTTTGAGAACTCCAGAAATAGCTTAGTTCTCATTAATGGGTAAGGTGCAGCTGCTGGTGGCCTGGGATCTATGAGTCACATCAGATAGCCTTTGCAGCACAGCACCAACAATTGCTGAGCACTGATCACCACCTGCTGACAGAGAAAATCCAGCCCATGTCCTGGAGAAGTGCATTCCAGGCCAGCCCTGCATCATTTATGGCCATGACCATGGCCGTGGGCACCTCACCGCCCCAAGTGTCACTGGAGCTTGACCTGGAGATTGCTTCAAAGAGATAACTTAGCCATCCATCTGACTGTGCTGTTGATTAAATACTATTTTTAAGGTTCATTTTAGGTAATTACACTTTATGTTTGTTTCTTTGTCATCCAATTTATCTTATGGAAAAATATAATTGAGGGAAAAATCCATTAATTTGGTGATTATTTCATCTGACAAGTACATTCTTCTGTACAAACATTCCCCACAGCTATTCAGTTTTGGTTGAATACCAGCATTGGATAGACACGTCTCTCCTGAGGAAAAGAAGCAGAGGTAGATATTTCATTCAGTTTGAAGCAGCAAGGGGTAGGAAGGTCAGGAAATGCCTGCAGCTGTAGCACTGCAGATTTCATTGTGATTTTAAAGCAGAATGTTTCTTGAAACAAAACAAATAAAGGTCATCATACATCTTCATGTACTGTGAATCTAACTGCACATTTTAGTGAAGTTCTGTGTAATCCTGTCTCCCAATACTTCTACTTTACTCCTTTCATATCCTTTTTCATTTCCTGTTTTTCTGCATTTTTGATTTCTGCCATTTCCTTATCAAATTGTTCTTCCTGATTATAGATCATATTAAATTTATTAATTAACTCTGTCCACTTCTTTAGCTTCTAATTTCAAGTCCCAAGGATTCATCTCTTCTGTCCCTGCTCCTACATGTTCCCAGACATTCCTTCAGAATTTCCATTTTCTATTTGCTTTTGTTGACTCTCTGCTTTAGCATACTGCTGATTTTCACTTCCCTCCTACCAGCAGATCATGCACAGAGTGACCTCTGTTAAATTATAATATTTATCTCACATCCCCTTGTGTTTTCAGTTATCAAAGACATGCTTTAAATTATTTTCTCATTACTTTATTAAGATTTAATTCTTCAGACCTAGGATTTCAAAAGCAACAGATGGTTTGTGGTTTCTTCTACCTTCAGTATCCATTTTGAGGTAGCTTAAAAGGGGTCTGATTTAAAAAAGATGCCTGAGTTCAGGGAAATCTTTAAGGCCATTTCAGATGAAGACATTCAAAAGTCAGTAACTATATGGAGTTACTGCCTTAGTCAAAAGGCAAAGTTGCCAGTGTCTTCCATGTGAGTTTTCCTGGTTTAGAATTGCAAGGTGATACTTAATTCCTTTGTATGTATCTTGCTTAATGAGAAATACCCTGGGTTTATTTCTCTAGATTTCTTACGTCGCAAATTGCTGGCATAGGCTGTCTGGTTTTAATTTCTACTTCAAACCACCTGATATTCCTGCTTGCCTTTACCACAGAAATTTAGTCGGGGGCTTCCTAACCAGTTATCTTTGAGCAGTCAGACAAAACATCTGCCCCCAAACTCTGCCCCCATCTCCCCCATCTAAGAGATATTTTCTGAAGTGCTTTTTAATGTTGATGAACTGCAATAGCTACCATTTAAATCTGACAATCGTCTGGGCTTAGACAGTATTAGGTTTATAATTGGACTCAATGATCTTTAGGGTCTTTTGTAATCTAAATCATTCTGACGCTATGAATTCTATGTTGTCTTCCAAAGGATTGGTAATAAAATCACATCCTGACAGCCCACGTGTACTCCAGGAACTATGAAGAAAATTGCAGAATTAATCAATACTGCAGGAAACAAATATCCTCTCATCAAGACTGTTACATTCTGGGATTTATATTGTCTAAGCAAAAATAGTTTCATCTGGGCTTCTCATTAGAAAATGTTTAATTGTTTCAAACATCATACGTATGAGTCCTGACTACATCTGAAATCTTTTTCAAGTCAATTGTTTGTCCATTTCCCTCCTTTTCTTTACTCCACAGCATTTCATCAAAGTTCTGCAACCATCAGCATCTGTCTGGAGTATATGTATTTTATGCCGAAAATGATGATACAGTCGTGACAAAAAAATTCACTCTGTACGTGAGAAGTAAGTGAGAAAATAATGCCTGTGAAGATTTGGCAAAGTCTGGGATTTTGCCACTGGTATAAATGGAGCTAAGATGTTTATTTGCGTTTGGTATTCCCCATTTCATTTGCCTAGGTTTATTGTTGACAATGGAGGAGCACAAGGCAAAAATGTGATTCTCTTCACTCTACACTACACTACTGAAATCCAGGCTCTGGGTCAGAGAACGATGATGGCTGCCTGTGTGTCATGTTTCTTGTGTTGGTCAGGGATGGAAAACAGAGGAAGGAGGAGGAAGTTATTAATTTTTTTGTCTTCCCTTTAGTCTGCTGTAAACAGAGATGACAGAATATGAGAAATGAGTCATACACTGAGAAGAATTATGCTTCTTCAGAAAACCACAAAGCCTGGGAGCTCAGTAAAATACTCTACAGAGTATATTATTCTAACTCTACAGAGCTGGAATATCATAGAATCATACAACGGTTAGGGTCAAAACCCCATCCAACCTGACCTTGAGCACTGTCAGGGATGGGGCAGCCCCAGCTTCTCTGGGCAATCTGTGCCAGTCCCCTTATCCTGTCACTACATGCCCTTGTAAAAAGTCCCTCTCCTGGTTTCTTCTAGGCCCCCTTTAGGTGTTGGAAGACTGTCATAAGGTCTCCCCTGAGCCTTTTCTTCAGGCTGAACAAGCCTGTGTAGAGACCACATGAGATACGCAGTGAGAGGAAACACCCTCATTAGGTATTAGCTTTCTATGGCATGTTTATGTTATTTTTTTCCTAATGGCACTTGTGGGTTAATGCAGTTAGTCTGGAGACCCTTTGGTGTGTAAAACGTGTGTTAGGGCTGCAGTGCTTCATACACCCCTGACCTCGAGTCACACACACACAGAGTCTTGCCCAATGCTCTCAGTTACCTCAGTTCTGCCATGCAACTGCGGCACCCTCTCACACTTGCTCTAGGCCAGGTCAGGAAGCATTATTTACTACATATTATTTATACAGGGATCCTTTGTGCACGTTTTGTATAAGCTGGACACCCAAGCCTGGGGTGTCAGGGGAGTCCTAGGGCTGACTGCTTGCTCTGAGTTAGAAAAGCAGAAGTCAAGGTTCTAATTTTGGCTCTGCCACTGTTTCGGTCTGGCTGTGCAGATAAGCAGCTGCTCCCCTTGCCTTGCCCACGCTGCCATCCTACAGAGCCGAGGCAGGGAGCTGTAGGAAGTAGGAAGCCTGACAGCTGCACCCAGCTCTCACAGTGACATGTGGGTGGGTTAGTTTGAAAACACAGAAGCAGACCTTGGTCTTGGCAGAGTGACATTGCCCCATAAATGTCAAGGTTTTGGTCACTGAACTGCTGACAGAAATTATCTTGTGTTATATTGTGCTGTCCCTGCCCATGGCAGGGGAGTGCAACTAGATGGTCTTTTTCAACACAAACCATTATATTATTCTATTATATTGTTGCAGGAAAGCCCGAAATAAAGATGCAGTGGCTGTTCAAGCAGGTCTCCTGCATCGCTGACAGTTACCCTGCCTCATCCTGGGTTTGGAGGAGCTGTCCCGAGCTGAACTCGTCCAAGTAAATACACTTCTCCCTTTTTTATTCATTACAAATACCATATCTGATCTGTTCTTGGTTAAATGAAGACTGGCCTGTAAGAAACCAAGCGTAAAATGCACCTTCAACCATTTGTACAGGGAGCCGTGGTGGCACACCCCAGGGGATGACCAAAACTAGAGAAAGTTTTCCATTTTTTTTTTATTGTCATGAAATGAAGTCTATAAAGGTGTGTATCTCAGGCTCTTTACAGTGAAATAAACCCCACAGGGTTTATAGCAAGTCAGGCAGTTACAAAGTCCAATCCGAGTTTTCCTCTTGGCCTGTCAAAGGTACAGGTATTCAGAGAATGCATTGGTTAACACAGGCTTGATTAATTAGGTAAGTTTTGATTAATACAGTTGTTACAGTGACCTATTACCAAAGCCAGTAAAGTCAGTGTACTGGTTTTGACTTGGATAGTTAATTTTCTCCACAGTAGCTGGTGTGGGGCTGTGTTTTAGATTTGTGCTGGAAACAGTGCTGATAATTCAGGGTTGTTTTAGTAGCTGCTGAGCAGTGCTTACACAGAGCCAAGGCCTTTTCTGCTCCTCACATCACCCCAATGACAAGGGAGCTGGGGGTGCACAGGGAGTTGAGAAAGGACACAGCCAGGACAGCTGATCCCAGCTGACCAAAGGGATATACCAGACCATATGATGTCATGCTCAGCATGTAAACTTGGGGAAAAATGAGGAAGGGGGGAGGTTTGGAATAATGGCTTTTGCTTTACCTGTTAAACTGTCTTTATCCCAGCCCACGAGTTTTCTCACTTTTACTCTTTTGATTCTCTCCTCCATCCCATGGTGGGGAGTAAGCAAGCAGCTCTGTGGGGCTTCTTTACTGGCTGGGGTTAATCCATGACACTCAGTGAGAGTGTTTCTACTTCCTCTATTTATCTGGGGCAATGAGTCAGGCCCTAAAATTTCAAAGGATGCTGAAACAGCTTTGAGCTGTTTTATGAACCCTGCAGTTTTTATTTAGATATTCCAAAAAATAATATTCCCATGCTGCAGAAAAGTACTAAGTCAAAGTGTCCTTTGGAAGATTGTGGATGAAGATATAAGAATTTTAACTAGACATTAAAACCAAAATATCTAGATGATTTTCTTATCCATAGCTCTGAAAAGGCTTCCTAACATTGATCTGTGCAGAAATGGAAGAGGAAAGAAAACATTCAGCTAGTGATTTTAAAATAGTCCTTAAATCAGCTTTCTGGAAAGAAAATGCCGTGACATTTCTTTTCTTGGGAACTTCCATATAGAAGTTAGTGCTTTGTGTAAAGCTGAATTAATTTTATTTACTTACCTCCTCATTTATTTGTGTGGACAGTAAATTAGTAAGCTGATGAATGATAGAAAAGCTAAATAAATAATAAACAAAATAATCTCCATGGAGGCTTACTTTCCCTTGAGTATAATGTTCCCTCTTTCTATGTATCAGGTTCTAAATAAGGCATTAATACAGGATAGATGCTCTCCACTATCAGTGAGAGAAACTTCTCTTTGAAATCACACACCTGCAGGGAAAGGAGTTAGAACTTTACTGTCAGTTCATTTTGTATTTATTGTTTTAGCAGGGGCTTGTTTGGAGCTGCTCAGTGGTTTGAGTGTTTGCGGTAACAGTGAAATCAGTGGGAATAGGTGGGGAGGGGGGGTTGTGTCAGCTGTGAAACTCTGAAGATCCCAATGGTTAAGCAGTGCAGGTGCCCTGCCAGGGCAGTGGTGGGACTGAGAGTGAGCCCAGTGTAGGAGATACAGAGCCCAGTTCAACCCCTGCAGACTCCATCATGTCCATCACCAAAAATGAGACTGGCAACTGCTCTGAAGCCTCACTCTAACAGTGACAAATAGAACCCAATCCCATCTATCCCTCCCTCTATCCCTCCCTGCACAGACATATCACACAAGACATGTTTTGAAACATCCCACCTTCTACCCTGGAAAATGCCATTGTGAGCCAAAAATCAGAACTGGTCTGCTTTCTTTTTCAGCTGTACAGAAGAAATCACTGAGGGGATTCACAACTTCTTACCCGAGAGGAAATCCTTGGGGTCATGGATTTCAAGCAGTACTTTAGATGTAAAGGAGACAACAACAACCTTCTCTGTGGAGTGCTGTGCAAACAATTCTGCTGGTTCAGTCTGTGAAAAGAATTTCATTAACCTGTCAGGTACCATAAAACAGTGGTTTAACACAGGTTTTCTCAGTTAAAGCTGTCATGATAGATCTTATGATATTTTATGCCTGGCTAAATGGCTGACTATGCCATGGAATTGCAAATAAAACACAAGTGCTGTTTGTATACATTGTGGGAAACAGTGGATGAATGGGTGACTCAGGTCTCTTTTCTCTGATGCCGAAGTGGGGGCCTCTCTCATTAAAATGAGCAAAAATTTCACACAAATATGAAGTGCTGAATAGAGCCATAGCAATGTTGGGGTCTGCTGTTTTATTTCATTTTAGTAATCCCTAACTGAGGCGTGAAGACATCAGCTTTGAGAAGAGCTGAAGCCACTTTGGTAGTTGGCAGATGTTGGCCCTTGTTCCTCTCCTGGAGGTCACCACTGTGCTGCCAGAAATGCCCATGGGAGCTCTCCTCACCCCATGGGGGTCATCAGTCATTGCACACCCAAGCAAGAGCATGACTGAGCCAACAGAGACACTCGAGTCAATCCCTGTGTGGGAAGCAAGAGAAGACCTTAAACTGCAGGTTCTCATTGTACCTTTAGCTGTACATGCAAAGCTCTGATTCAGTGAGTGGTAATATTTATCTCTTAAAGTTGCAGGAGCTGTTTCTCTTCCCCCGGACAATACTGCATTCTATGTCTCTGTTGGATTTTTCCTCCTATTGACCACTTTCTTGTTTATACTAATTTTTCATAAATACAAAAAGGTAAAAACAAATATAAATACCCCCCCTCCCTTCTTCTGCTGTTCCTACCAGGCTGTTTCTCCTTCTCTAAGACTTATTCCACTGTTGTTTTATATATCTTCCAAAGCAATTTAGATACGAAAGTCAGTTGCAAATGATTCACATCATAGGCCCATCGGATAACGAGTATATCTACATCGACTTCAGAGAATTTGAATATGATCTCAAATGGGAATTTCCCAGGGAAAATCTGGAATTTGGTGAGCAGTCCGTAAGGCAAACCTCAGTGCTGGAACAATAGCCTGTGCTGTACCAACTGTAAATAATATTGGTATATTGTGTCTTTTAGGACAGGTCCTTGGTTCTGGGGCTTTTGGGAAAGTGGTAAATGCAACAGCTTATGGAATTAGCAATGCAGGAGATTCAGTCCAGGTTGCAGTCAAAATGCTAAAAGGTATGATAAACTCTGGGTGCCTATTACAAGCAATGATGTATTCTAGCGGCTCCAAAGCAGAAATGGTGCTGGAAATCCCTTTATATACAAACTTCTAGCGGTTACACCTCACAAATACTTCATTTCAAAATCCTTTCAAATCCTGTTTCAGTTTGGAAAGGTACTGCTGAAGTGCCTTCTTACTGTAGCATGTCCTACACAACAGGGATCTGCATTGTGTGTGGCAGGATGGAACTGCTCTGCTCTAAAGAGGATGAATGCAAATTCATAGTGCAGATTAGCCTGCTGGTCACATTGGTGACTCTGTGGACTTCGGTGTAATATCCCTTTGTCTTGTAGCGCTGTCTAGCTGTTGTACTCCTTTTACCTCCTGTGCCTGAACTAGCTTGTTTGCGAAACTTCCAGCACATCTTCCTGTAGTCTTTTCTTCCTGATGGCAAAGCAATTTCTTTCCATCTCTCCTTATGGGTCAGACTTATTAAACCTCTAATACTCCTTGCTGCTTAGCTCTGGCCTCTCTCCAAACTGTCTTGACCCCTCATAAAAGCAATGCCCAGGAGCGAGCCTCCCTGGCAGCAAGCAGAGGAGGAGGGCTGCTTCACCGGGTCCCAAGTACCATATAGAATCATTTAGGTTGGAAAAGATCTTAAAGATTACTGAGTCCAACCATTAACCTAACACTGCCAAGTCCATCACTAAACCATGTCCCTCAGACCACATCTACACACCTTTTATATACCTCCAGGGATGGTGACCCAACCTCTTCCCTGTGCAGTCTGTTCCAGTGTTTGACAACCCTTTCAGTAAAGAAATTTTTCCTAATATCCAGTCTAAATTTTCTCTGGTGCAACGTGAAGCTGTTCCTCTCATCCATCACTTGCTACTTGAGAAAAGAGACCAACAGCCACCTCATCCACCCGTTGATACACTGGTAGCTGCACCAGCACCCTACTCATCAGTATGCCCACACAGCCCCTTCCTGCCAGAACTGCCATCCAGCTCTTTATCCCCTATTGCACGTGTGTAGCAGCTTCATGCTTCCTTGGTCAACTCCATTGTGGCTGCCCTTATGGAAGTTCAACTTGATCATTTTGGTTCACATCCCAAATTCACTGAGATCATGAACACCAAATGCTTGCTGAAAAACAAGCCTAAAGCTATTACTGAAGCACAGTTTTCCTTAGCTATTGGATTGCAACTGGTTGCTTGCCGTATTGCTGTTAAGACATTTTTCTCTTACCAAAAGGGTTGACTCCATTTTCTCTGTGCTTGTGAGCACCTTAATAATTGCTGTTATTCCTTGTCAGCCCAAGAATAACAAATACTTACATTTTATAACTGCTTTCCCAAGCATTCAAATGACCCACGCTCACACACATGTAGTTTCCGCCTTTGGCTTAATCTTTTTATACTGTACAACAATTTTTTAGGATGTTCCCAAACGTGCTGTCAGTCCAATGCACTTGAAATGAAGACTTGCCTGTGACAAAGCATCGCAACCATTTACATTTTTATTTCTTTGCTGGAGATTTCCAAATCTTTGTTATTACTTTTACAGAAAAACCTGATGCTTCAGAAAAAGATGCTCTAATGTCTGAGCTGAAAATGATGACTCACATTGGAAGCCATGAAAATATTGTGAACCTACTAGGAGCTTGTACTGTGTCAGGTAACTTGCAATTGTAGAAAGGTACCAGTTAAAACCTCCAGAATAACAAGGACACCTGAACAGAAAAAAAGTATCAAAAATTGATCGTTGAAAGCAGTATTAAAAACGTCCAAGACATACTTAGTCACCTGTTCCTTAGGCTGCTATTTCTCTCTTCATCCCAAATCCTGTCTTTGCCCAATCAATTTTGCTGTTCTGTGCTGATCCAAAAAAAAATGAAAATGAGATGAAAGCGAGGTTAAGGCCATGCACGTGTACAGAAATGAGTCCTTTCTCATTGAACTTGCATGAAGTGATACAACAACCCTTCTGTAGAAGATGTTTTCATGTTACAGTGTTGATGGCACTGATATGGGTTAGTTTATTAAGTGAAAAGGAAAATCTTATCTGGTGTAAGGTACTTTTGTATGCACATGGTTATCTTCATATAACAAATTTTTATTTGTTTTTTTTAATCATGTGGTTCCCCAAATAGTGAAGTTGGAGAAAGAAAGGGGAAAATGGCTGCAAAATAGACAGGAAAGAAAAGAACTGAAAAAGAGCAGTAATGGGGATGACACCCCAAGGAAGGAGAGAAGTGAATAATGAAAAGAGGAACAACTGGGGAAAGAAGATGCGTGGGATGTTTAATACCGATTAGTTCTGAGAGAAGATGTGGCATTATTAGGGCTTTAATGGGGAGAGTGCCATAGATAGCAGGAGGCATTTACATCTCCAACTATTTCAGGACCAATCTACTTGATATTTGAGTACTGTTGCTATGGTGACCTTCTGAACTACTTAAGGAGCAAGAGAGAAAAGTTTCACTGGACATTGACATGTGTTTTTAAACAACACAACTTCAGCTTTTACCACAATATCCATTTGAACCAAAATTCCAGGTAAACATTCAGCAGCAGTTTAATGCTTTATAAACTACTGTCTCTTTTTAAGCTGCATTCTCAGCTGTGCTGTAAGTTGCTCAAATCACTGAATTTGTGAGAATGTGTCTTCACATGCTTTAATAAGCAATGCCTTCGGGAGGAACTGAGATTTGATTCTCCCTATGATGTTCTTCACACTGGACTGCAAAAGACAAGTAATACCTTATTCTCTTTCCACTTTTGAGAAGACTCATGTCTGTGCCCAGATTTTTAATGCCAATTAATGATCATGCTTTTTTACTGCAAAAATAGTTGATGTGCAGAAGATTATGTGATACACTGTGTGTAACCTTTGAAAATGTGTCATCCACGCCAGGAAGGGAACTCACCTCAAGTATGGTGTGAATGTAGCTCTGTGGAGAGAAGATGAATTTGAAGTCACACAAAGTCAAAACATAAATGTGGCATCTGGATCAAATGAGATTGTGCTGCCTTCTGAGGAAGGTAATTGCTTCTATCTCTAGTAATTCTCTTATTATTGTCTTTATTATATTATTGCTCTAACTAGATGAGATTCAGTGACACAGGAGGCCACTTTCTATCATATGCCTCTGTTCCCTTCTAGCAGGAATTTTGCTGGAGAAGGATTCAACACTTTAGATGAGAGGTTTATGTTTCTGAGTATTTTTCATGCAAATGCTTATGCATAGTATTTGCATGAAAATGTTCTTTCCTTTACTTTGTATCTGAACAACGGATGCAAAAGATGGATGCTCTTTGTGATGTTGTCCTTGGTAGGAGCATGTGAAAATCCTTACGGAAATCAATGGAATTCACCAGATAGTAAGGAAGCCCATGGAAAACTCATACTTTTGGTTATTTTTTACAGATGAAATCAGACATGATAGCAGACAAATGGATGAAGACGAGGACTTTAATGTGCTCACTTTTGAAGACCTTCTTTGCTTCTCTTATCAAGTTGCCAAAGGAATGGAGTTTCTTGAGTCTAAATCGGTATGATGAAGGGTAGCAAATTGTTTAGAGAGAAAAGGAAGCAAACATAGGTCAGTCAGACTGAAGAACAGAGCCACTCAGTGGCAGGTTGGAACTATGCCTCCTTCCCTGGCTTTACAGCGAGGACCAGATTGCAGCTTTAGACATGACCCTGAGTAAGAAGTAGCTACACTGCACACTTCTGCCTGCTCTGGCTCTGTCCCCTTGCCAGGACAACCAAGGACTGCCCAGCTTGCTCATTCTCCAAACTGTTTAAGTGGAAGGAGGCACCAGTTCAGAGAACTCTCTCTGAGACAAGGGAATTGTCTTTTTCTGATACCAAATGCTGCAGTGTTAACCTTCCTTTTCCTTCTAAGTGCATTCACAGAGACCTCGCTGCCCGAAATGTACTAGTGACCCATGGAAAAGTGTTGAAAATATGTGACTTTGGCCTTGCCAGAGACATAGTGAACGACTCCAACTACATTGTCAGGGGCAATGTAAGTTCCTGAGTGCTCTCTCTTTTTCATACCATTGTAAAAATGACAAGGAACCGAGAAAGTGAAGCCTTTCATTTTCAAATTCCATGTTAGCTTTATGAGTAGCTGCGCAGACAGTTCAGAAATCTCATGTTTTCCTGCTCTTGGCAAACGCAAATTCTCAACTTATAATTAATATGATCAAGCTAGTACTGTAAACGGGATGATACCCGCATACTTTCTGAAGCACACTGAAAATCCATTGATGGAAGTGCTGGGGATTGTTTACTGTTACACACAATAATAATACAGGGACAACAGCATGTGGGGGAAGTATACCAGATCCTCTGGCTATAGGAAGAAGTACTGTGTGGATATCTTCATCTGCACTACTCCCTCTGGAAGTCAGAGGAGGGAAGAAGGCTCTTCCAGGGTTGAGCTCATCTCTTCCTTAAATAGTCATCTAGAATGGATGAGATGAACTGGCTTCATAGAAGTGCCTGTTTCTCTCTATAACGGAAATTCAAAGGGGCTACAGAAACAGGTCCAGCTTTTCACATAGCAAATATGAACTGATCCTACTCAAGCAGTGGAAACTACAGTGAGTCATTAAGAAAGCCTGTGTCACAGCATGACCTGGCCTCCTTTCCCCCTGTCTGTACAGGCTCGTTTGCCAGTTAAATGGATGGCTCCTGAAAGCTTATTCGAGAGGACATACACAATGAAGAGTGATGTCTGGTCTTACGGGATATTACTATGGGAAATATTCTCTTTGGGTATGTTCTATAACACAACAGAAAAGCAGTGCTTGGTTTTGGCAGCTTCTGGATTAACATGCATTCTCTGATATTCTCCACAGGTGTAAATCCCTACCCTGGGATTCCGGTTGATGCAAACTTCTACAAATTAATACAAAGTGGACTTAAAATGGACCAACCGTATTATGCTACAAAAGACATGTAAGTGTATTTCCTGAGTGATGGACAGCATGGGAATTTATATTTATTAAACCACTGTTTGTATGTACACCATACGTTGTTCAGGAAAAGTTGCAAAAGGTGAGATCTTCCCCTACCTCTGGCTGCTTGATCCTGCAGGTTTTGTCCTAAAGCAGAAGTGATCAACAGAAAAGGTTACATGGCCTTCGTTTCCCAGGGAACTTCTCGTTCTCTGATCAGACTTCTTTTCTTTTTGCAAAAGCTATGTTATACCAAGTACATTTTGGATATTAAGTGAATCTTTGGTGATTTTTTCTAAAATGTTTTCTAAACTTCCTTTTTTTTTTTCTTAATTAAGGTTTAGTACGTTTGATTCAGTTCCAGGAGGACAGGATCCTCTTAAAGGAAAAACCCTGCTAAGGAAGGGCTGATGGGAGCTATTCCTGTGCCCTCGGCACATGGTTTTTCCCCTGTGCCTCTGTGCCTGAGTGAACTCTGCCTAGAGGTGGACCACAGGGAGCAATAGAAGAGAAGGTGATGGGAGCTACAAGACCCAGAGCATGGAGGAAAGGGAAGAACTTTGGGTTGCCTAAGCTCTTTTGACAGACATCTCACAGATGGTCTAGGGACTCAGTGCCTTGCTATGACACTGTACTGTTCTTATTCTCTCCACGTAAAGAATCTAATGGCATCAAAGGTGACTCTGACTGATTGACCCATGAAAGACTGTAGTGGGGAACCTACTGACCTAGTAAGTTGCAAGGGACTTTAGCAGATAGATAGGCATTGCACTGGTCCCTGCTGAAACTGCAAACTCGGGCACCTTTCCATAAGATCATCCTAGTGCCCCATTCAGATTCTGCACTTCCATGTAGTTACTTACAGAGAATTCAGCAACTAACATGTTTTCTGTATCACCTCTTTGCTCCTGCAGATATCGCGTGATGCAGTCCTGTTGGGACCTTGACTCCAGAAAGAGACCCTCTTTTTCCCAGCTGGTTTCCTCTCTTGCCTGTCAGCTGGCTGAGGCAGAAGGAGCAGTAAGTAAACACAGAAAGAAGAAAATGTTACTTTTCTTTTACTTTCTCTTTTTTTTTTGCCCTAGCCCCATAGATCACAATTAGCTGATAGTCTTCTGGTTTCTATTCAAGTGCACCACTGAGTTATGGATACATTGCCCATGGATCTATGTAAGAGTTCAGGGGATCTTTTGCTGTCATGGGAAGAAATCCTGACCTCCCTGGTGAGGATTTTTTTCCTCCAGCTGTCTGCACCAGGACTCTGGAAGGCTGAAATCTCTCAGCCTGTGCTGTGGGAATGTGTTTCACTTTTGAAGGAGCCAGTGCATTTGGCTTTGGTGATGCTGATAGCTGCCATGGGAGAGGAGCTGAGCCTGGGCCACCAGCCAGGGAATGTCATGTGGGGCCCACCATAGGTGTGTGCTGCCACATCCTCGCAGACAGAAGGAGGGCAGTATGTCATTCTCAAAGTCATACTTCATCCTTACCAGACGATGATCTCTTCCTCAGCGAGGATAAGCAACTCATTTATAAACTACTGATTCCTACCTGGGTATCCACCCGGGGCTAGACACACTGTTTCCCAGTGCAGTGTCCTTGTGAACTTCCTGGGGTATGGAGAGCTATGAATGACTCTTGCCTTCGCAGCCTTGATTCTCCCTGCAGGCTGGTAGCCTGGCAGAACTTGCCAAGCATAGAGGTGAACTAATGGGCAACTTCAAAGCACTGTACCTAGAAAAAAAATCCCCTTTTGCAGTCCAGTGCCCTTCCTCAACCCAGCTCTTTGTGGCTGGACAAGATCCCTCTGCAGTCTGGACTCCTCCTGGAGTCAGTGGGAAGTAAATGGGCAGGTATGAGTGTGATTCTTCCTCAAGAGGAGACAGATTATACCTTACAAGTACCTGCTTCACAGGGAGAAAAGCAGTCTTCCAAGTACAATAAGTAATAACAGAGGGTATCTTTTATTTCCTTGTTCCAACTCTAGGTTTACCAAAATATGAAGAAAAATGTTTCCACACACAATTCCAGCATCAAAACTAAACCATATGTAAGCAGGGATGAGAAATCTCTGCTATCCCCGACTGTGCTCCAGCATGAAGACTCTCAGGTTGAAAAATAATCTGGGTTATGGATTCGATCCCAGTATTTTCATAAATTCCATGTAGTATAAATGTATTATAACACCACTAAGAAAAGAAAAAGTTACCAACCACTGCTCCATTCACATTTCTTATGAGACAGTCTATATTTATGTTACTTTGAGGATAAGACACAATTCATTGTTTGAATTCAGCAAACAAGTTTATCGCAGACAGAAGCCACGGTCTTTTCAACTTATCTTCGGAGATATCTTTTCCTGGTTTTATGTAAATAATGTCTAATCAATGCATTGAATTTGGACTTTTCTTGCCATATGGCAAGCAAGCACAAGAAAATATATGTTTTTTTAGTCAATGTTTACAAGCATGGACTATGCATCTAAGGAGAACTTGGTGTGATTTCCAGAAGTGCTACTCACATCCTCATCTCCAGATGTCAGTGAGTGCTGGAAGAAAAGGCTATTGGAGTAGCCAACTTTAGATGCCAGAATTTAAAAGTATCAGTCTTGTTTTACAAGGAACTGTAAATCTGAGTGTGTATGACTGTCTTATCCTGGACAATTGCTGTGAAGTTCCCAATAGATGTCAAGTTCAGGTGAGTTCACTTCACTGAGCTTTAGGTACTCGGGTGGTCTCTAGCTGTCCAGGCTACATTCCACATCTGCTGATGACAATTAGGCACTTACAAGGTGTGATTCTTTTTTACCTAAAATAGGCATCTAAAACAAGCAGGAAGAGTGATATTTGGAGATGACCTTCTGCCTCCCTGGTCTCGAAAATTCAGGTGTCAATTTCTGACTGAAAGTCTCACTTCAACTGCATTATAGCTAATTCCATTCTTTGGGCTTTGTGTGTTTTAATAACAAATAAAAATTTTTAATTTTAAAGAAATTATCTTCTGTAGCAATTTAGGAGTGTAATAACATCACTCTTAATTCCCGGAAGTCATCCTGGGTGTATGAACCCTACTGCAATAAAATGAGAGTATGTCTCTTTAAGTTTCTCCCTGACTCCCAGGACAATAACCAGAGGCTTGATGGGTTTTTAATATAGATAAAAGGACATGTTATTTTCATTATGTGGTTTGGGGGTTTGTAAATGCAGCTTTCATAATGACTAACAGGATACATTTGTCTATATCACAGTGAATCAAGATGAAGATATTCTGGTTAATAGTTTTCTCCTCTTTTACATTTTACAAGATGTTAACCACAGTTAGGATTTTCACTGGCAAGTGTTCTAATTTAATAACTGTTTGATAGAGTATGCTATCACATAAATTGAGCTGCTTTTTACTAATATTGTCTGAAAATAATGGATGTTGTAAAACAACAATTATGATTTGTATATTTTTGTTAACACGGTTGAATTAACAAGGGAACATTGATTTTTTTTAATCAGATATAAACTGCTGAAGAGTAATTTGGAAATGTAAATATAGCAATAAAACTTTAACATTGCATTTTCTGGAAAATATATCTGACTTTTAGCATACTCATAGCACAATTTCAAAGTGTTCAGCAATGAGATGTCACTGTTTAGCACCATTAATACACAAGCTGCACCGGCTGGAAAATGGGAGTTAAGTGTCTTGTGCAGACAGGAGGTTTCAGCCTTCAGAGCTCAGAGGAGCTTAACACTGAACTGGTTGCATCCAAGCCTAGCTGGCCCTAGAAACTAAGCAGATGTGAACTTGGCTCATAGAGGAGCAGATGGGAATCCCGTGTGCTTTAAAACATGCCAGGGAGTTGTGTCAAATGTTTTTCCAAAAGATTAAAAAAGGAGTGGACAGAGGTCATCTGGCTCCATCAGCACTACTGAGCTGAAATTCAGGGATAAAAAGATGAAGAAAGAGGACCTACAAAAATCTGAATAGGGACTTTTTACAAGGGCATGTAGGGATTGAACAAGGGTAATGGCTTTAAACTGAAAGAGCATAGATTTAGATTAGATATTAGGAAGAAATTCTTAACTATGAGGGTGGTGAGGCACTGGAACAGGTTGCCCAGAGAAGTTGTGGCTGCCACATCCCTGGCAGTGTTCAAGGCCAGGTTGGATGGGGCTTTGAGCAATCTAATCTAGTAGAAGGTGTCCACGCCCGTGACAGGGGGGTTGGAACTAGATGAGCTTTATGGTCTGTTCCAGCACAAACCATTCTATGTTTCTATGACTCTGTGAATAGAGAACCTTGGAGTTAGCACAAACTCTTCATGACACACGTGGGAAAAGCAGGTCAGGCAACACAGCTCTCTGAGAAAGTATAATCAGGAAAAAGACCCTCCTGTAAGGGCTGGTGTCCTGGGTTCGGTTCTAACAGTTATTTTTCTCCTTCCTAGTAGCTGGTGCAGTGCTGTGTTTGGGCTTTAGTCTGATAACAATGTTGATAACACACCGATGGTTTAGCTATTGCTCAGTAGCACTTATCCTGATCAAGGACTTTTCAGTTTCTCATGCTCTGCAGTGAGGAGGGGCACAAGAAACTGGGAGGAAGCAGAGACAGGACACCTGACTTGAACTAGTCAAAGGGGTGTTCCATACCACAGCGCATCATGCCCAGTATATAAACTGGGGGTAGTCACCTGAAAGGGACTGATCATTGCGTGAGTCAGACTGGGTGTTGATCGGCAGGTGATGAGCAATTGTATTGTGCATCACTTGTGTTTATTGGGTTTTTTTCCCTTTCCCTTTTTAGTTATATATTCTGTCCCCTTATCATTGTTATTATCATTATTATGCCTTATCATTATTATTACTGGTGGTAGTAGTAGTGGGTTTGTATTATACCTTAGTTACTGGACTGCTCTTCTCTCAACCCATGGGGTTTACATACTTTCGATTCTCATCCCCATCCCACCTGGAGTGGGGTGGAAAGGGAAGGTTGATCGAGAGGCTGCATGGTTGTGGGTTACCAGCTGGTAAACCACAACAGCTGGACCCATGGAGGGTTGTGCATCTGCTTCTCTGTATGGCAGAGATGGATGGACTAAAGCTAAAGGAGGTATTCAGTGGCAAATAACATCTTCTAGGAGCACATTTCCTTTCAGAATGCTTCCAACACAACTTAGCAAAATGCTGGTCTGTTCCTGAGGTTTGTGCAGAGCAACAGCCAGTGCTGTTTGAGGAACTGTTTCATGATTCTGAAAGGAAAATGCACACATTTCTCTTGTTAGGATCCAGACCCCTGATCTGTGCCTCCAGGAACATGTTCTCAGAAGAAAGTTCTGAATTTGAAGTGGAATGGAGAGAGTTAAGCTTGTTTGGAAACCTCGGGCAGGGATGTCATTAGTCTAAGGTAGATGCATACAGTTAGGCAGAGACTGACAAAGATTCAGTAACCAGAGGAAGAAGGGGAACAGAAGGGACTGAGGTCAATTAAAAGTGCTGAATCACAGAAAGATTAGGGTTAGAAGGCACCTCTGGAGAGCATCTCATCCAATCCCCTGCCAAGGCAGGGCCACCTACAGCAGGTGACACAGGAACATGTGCAGGTGGGTTTTGAATGTTTCCAGAGAGGGAGACTCCACAACCTCCCTGGGTGGCCTGCTCCAGTGCTCTGCCATCCTCAAAGTAGAGTTCTCCCTCATGTTGAGGTGAAACTTCTTGTATCTTAATTTATGGCCATTCTTCCTCGTCCTGTTGCTGGGCACCACTGAAAAGAGCCTGGCACCATCCTCCTGGTACCCACCTTTGAGACATTTGTATGCATTAATGAGATCCCCTCTCAGTCTTCTCTTTTCTCTACTAAACAGGCCCAGCTCCCACAATGTCTCCTCATAAGAGATGCTCCAAACCACTGATCATCCTTGTGGCCTCCGCTGGACCCTCTCCAGCAGCTCCTTGTCTTGCTTATACTGAAGAGCCCAGAATTGGACACGGAACTCCAGATGTAGCCTCATTAGGACCAAGTAGACGGGGAGAATGGAAAATGGAGGGGGATAGAAAAGGGTACCGTGCCATCCTCATTAGCAGTAAGAGAAACAAGGAACAAGATATTGGCGACCCAAACTGAAAGGTGAGATGCGTTGAGAAATATGAAAAGCAGAAGGGACATCAAAGAGCACAAGTGTGCTGGGTCATACCAGACCTGACCAGTTCCTACTATGATAATTTACAGGTGTGTGGACAACAAATAGTGAGTATCATATGTCTCGATTTTACACAGCTTTGATATGGTTTCATGTGACATTCTCACCAACAAGCCAAGGAAATGGGTTCTTGATGAAAATGTGAGGTAAATAGCCAGTCAAATTCAAACTTGTCTTGGTCTGAAGAAAGGTCTGAACAAAAGACATAATATTAAATAACAAAGTCAGGGCACTGCATGTAGGCAGGAAAAACTGTCTGCACAAGTACGGAATCAAGGTCAACCGATTAGATACTCTTTCTTTAAAAGAGGGTCTGGTTGTTACATCCACATGAAGATGAATCTCATGCTGCAAGGAAGGCACCATCGTAGCTGGACACATAAGCAGGAATGTAACCTGCAAGGTGCCTCAATGAATCCTTTCACTCTCAGGCACTGGTATTTGCAGTGCACCTTAAGAAAAAGACCAAGTTGCCAAAAATAAAAGCAGTGCAAAAAAGGATGATCTAAGAAAAACCTGTGAGGCTGACTGAAAGAACCAGGGCTGTGTAGCCTAGCAAAAGGATGGGAGAGGAATGTGATTAACTTTATTCCAGTAACAGGAAATGTTGCAGGGAGGAAGAGAATGATCCGTTTGTCATGTCCCTGGTGGACAGAACACAAATCAATGTTCTCACACTGCAGCAAGAAAGACCCAAGCTAAAGGTTAAGAAAATCTTTCTTAATGGTGCAGTGTGGAGATTTTCATGGGGTTGTACCAAAACTTGGACAAACATTGATGCCAAAAGCCTCACATAAATTGTCAGTCCCTGTACGTCAGCTGAACTCTGAGGCATGAAAGTCGCATCGTGACAGCTCAGCACATCTATGTGTTGGACTAATTAATGATTAATGCTAAGTATTTCTCTCTGGTGCATGAAGGCGGTTTAGTTTTCATGGGTCATTCCAGTCAGTGGGAACAGCCTCTTGCTGTGCAGTCCCAATCTGAAGTTACAGAGTTTTATGCCCAGAGGAAACCACCTTAGAATCTCACCAGGTATTTTTTGTGTCAAAGGAAGCATCTGCAAATATTTCTGGTTTTAATGCTTTACATTGATAGTAACAAAAATACTCAGTGCATGTTACCAGCACTTGTTTAGAAGAGGCCCGGTATAGATTAAGACAATGGTATTTCATTAGCTAAAACTGTTCACCTGTGTTTCACTCTGCTGTGGAAATAGGCAGCTTCAGATGGGAAGTGTACGAGTGGGACCTAGGTCAGTTTGATGATTAAGGAGCTCATGTGGAATACAGGAGATCCGGGTGAAATTTCTGCTCTTGCTGGCACACAGCCCTGACCTGTGCTTTTCCCCTTCCCAATGGACACAATGGCCACTGAGACAGGGGTGCAGTTTCTGCAGCCTTTTGAGTAAAGCGTGTCCATCCCACTATTCCAAGAGGTGCATCTCAAACAGAAATAAATATGTCTGTTGTTGAATAATCATTTGGCATTCAATACTGGAAAGTTTAGTTCACCTCTGGAGTGAGAAAAAGGAAAAAGGTTCTGGGGAAATGGGAAGATTGGGAAATGCAGGAGAGGAGAAAAACAGGACAGATAAGATGTCAAAGTCTGAAAAATACCCAAGACTTAAAGAGACATGAAAGGTAGGAAAAAGGGAGAAGAAAAGTTAGGACATGTGATTCAGCCTGCCTAATTCAGATGATCTATACTGTACTTCAATTGTAGATGCCTTTTGAAGCATCCTGACATGATTCAAAGTTCTCCATACCATCAATGAAGAGAGGCACATACCTTGAGAATAAAGACCTCCAGGAGGAGTACTGTGCTCCCAAAATCAGGATCTCCCTCTGGAGGCAAAGACACCCACTTCTTTCTATTAATAGAGAACCTGTTCACTTATCTGTATAATTTTTCCTGTGGGCTCCTAACCTGAAGTGAAGGTTAAGCACCCTGGCTTCTATATAAGGTCACAACAGAATGAAGAAATAAAAATGAAGAGGAAAACATAGAAAGCAGATTTACAGTCTG
>JANHGB010005072.1:0-19374 GCA_026283785.1 Coracopsis vasa
CAGCTCTCCTCCTTGCCCAGGAGCTACAATGCTGATATGCAGCAGCCTCTGGGGTAGAAGGTAGCAGCAGGACAGTGGGAGGATGGGGCTGAGGGATGCAGGTTGAGGTCTTGGCTGCTGCTGGGCTCAGCTGGTGTGCTGTGAGTCGGGAGTCCGCGGTGATGGGCGCAGGGCCTGGAAGGGTCGGGGCACAGCAAAGGGAGCTGCTGTCACCGTACTTCAGCCCTGCTGAAATTCTCTAGAGGCGTTGGTGACCTAAGACTGTCCCCTGCCAAGGGAACAAGGAAATATCCCACTGTACCCTGACTTAACATCAGACCCCCTTACATGCAGCCCTCCTGCTTCAGCCTCTCCATCCCTGCTTGCTGCGGTTGCACAGAAAACATGCTTTGTGCTTGACATACCCGTTCCTCCTTTGCCCAGGTTTTACAGGCAGGGTGCTTGTTTGCCACAGCACAGTGGTATGAGGAAATCTCTGCTCTCTTGTTTCGGTATTTATGACAGGTAAGGTCCCGGCTGCACTGGAGAGAGCCTGTCATTACAGTTTTAGTAGGACAGTATATTCTAATACTTACGAGTATTAAGCTGGGCAGCCACAGTAAGTATTGTATCCCAAATAGCTTTTATCCTTGTCCTAAGTCACTTGGTTTTGCTGAGATTTTATTTTCTAAGCAGACTGGGCACTTGCTCCCAGGCTCCTTGAGCAAACATACTAGAAAATTAGCAGTACTTCGTCCCATTTTTAAAGAAGCAAGTGAAAGGAAAAAATATCACAGTGGGAAAAAATAGCTAATGTTAATCATATGTTTGTCAGGGCTGTGTTAATCTCATTTTGCTTCTTAGTCCTTTAACTAAGCCATGATACAAAAAAATGCAATTCCATCCTTGTCTAACAACTGTGTACTTTCCTACTAAGTCAGTCTTCTATAAATCATACTCAGAAGTGAGGGGGAGGTAAAACTAAAGATAGAAATGACAAGGGAGAGGGTGATTTAAATGCTAATAACTGTGCCATCTTAATAACATGTAACAGAAGTTAAATTGAAAGCACTTCACTCAGCAAACTGAATATGACAGGTGTATATATGCCGTTTGCTTCATACAAGGTCAGCTTGAGGCAAAAATCCATGTCAGCCCGTAAAAGTCATCCCCCTGGCTTCAGTGTACTCTGGACCAGGATTTAAAAAATGAGCAAGCAAGAGGTTACAGTTTTGTAAGTGAGGGGTCTTCTAGCTGGCTGGGCACCAGTGACATGGGAGGAATGTTAACATGTGGATGATAAATGAAAGCACTTACCTAAGCAACTTTGATGGCATTAGGGACAAAATTTCTCATAAAATGTGTTTTATCTGATAGCCGAGTCAAGATTGATCCTCTGGGAGAGCTGGGGTTATTCCCTGTCTCAGATGGCAGCCTGGGGAGGTGCTTAATTGAAAAGAGAAAAATCTGGCAAGAAGGGTGACTCCTGCAGAGAACCCCAGCTCAGGAGTGGGACCTGGAAAGATGTTTTTTGTACCAGCCTAGTGGGAGACTTCAATACATGGAAATCAGGAAACCAAGGCACGGACAAAGTTACTCCAGGTCTGAAGAGATCCTCTTACAGGCAGAAGGACATGGATTTTATTTTTCTGTGTATAATGGAATAGAATCATTGTTTACACTTGTAGGGCATTACAGTTGGACTTGTGTGGCTGAAAATATACTGACTTGCTGAACTAGTCACCTTTCTGCTCTACAAGATTGTAATAATTTTAATGGCAGGCCTGAGTGGAAGCAACATAGGAGAAGGGGTGTGCCAACAGATATCTCTGAAAACGCTGCCATACCTCCTCCTGTGAACATATGCTGCAGATAAAAAAGATTTCTGAGAATGATAAGTAAACTTTGCATGAAGCAGTATTACCCGCTTTGGACAATACTGTAAAAGAGACAAGAGGACTATAGGTCAGAAGTAAGAGTGACTCTAAAAAAATTAGGGAGAGAATGGAGCTTGCTTGAGCAGGGAAGAAGTGTTTAAGAAATGCTGTAAGTCATAAACCCTTCTGATTTGTCATATCTCAAGTGGAGAGAGTATTTGGAAGCAGAGTGGTCAACCTTTTCAACAAAACCTAATACTGTGAGGTACCTGAGACTGAAAAGTGAGAAACAAACAGAATCTCACTTCTTTTTTTTTTTTTCTTTTTCCTTTTTTTTTTGCCTTGAGAGGCTTCTTTAGGTGTTGAACAGTTTTATTCAGCAGCAAACATCAGTAGGGAATTGCCAGATCCTTGGTATGGGACTATCTCTAGATTTCTTCGTACTTCAAGGAAAATTTACAGTAAGGCTAGAGAATATTTGTAGAACACAGTTTGTGACTGTCACCATTGCCCCAGATGAGATGCTTGCTGTAGCAATTCTGTTTAGTTTGTAGGAAGTGAAAAACGCTGGAGCAGTGCTCCTTGTAACTAACAAGCTCAGCTCCTGCAGTCACTTCCAGAACCCCTGTAACCAGTGAAGAGCCTCCTGTTGACCCTTGGACCCCAATCCAATAACGCTTTAGGACAAAGCTATATTAAAGAGTTACTCCAATCTAGTGAGCTAACCTCATCTGTGCACCTCATAAAATCTTCTTAGACAAATATCTGATTCTTCCCCCACAAAAGGTAGTCTTGATGCATGCCCAGGTAAATTACCAGAAGATTACGGGTATAAACAATTTCTAATCTATTTCCATTATTTCCTTCTGCAACCCATTTACCTTACAATTTATTTACAGTACTAAGTAGCTTTTATGAAACAAAATACTACGAAGCTTTCTTGTTAAAGTAAGGTCTTCAGGAAAATAGTCCCAAATATTTTGGCTGAACGTTCCTTCTCCGCATCAATATATGTCTATATGTGTGTGTTTGGACATTATTTATTTATTCATCTCCTGGTATATGCATGCGCACACAAATATACACAACAGAGTCATTTGCATCCCAAGAGCTTAACACTTATCACCAGAAAAGAGAATCTCCCTTTCATTCTGCTGGGTGGGAGCATTCGACTCTCAACATGTTTCCTGGGATTCACAGTAATAAGTGTTTTATTTAGAGCTCAGCTGCTGCAGAGCAGAGTTGGCATTAAAAATCCCAGCTCCTGTGGAAAATGTTGTTGGATATATTTGGTTGGAAATCAATAAATAAACTGCTTCCATGCAATTGATGGGAGCATGCAACACAACCTCAAACAACTCGCTAGCAAATAATACCACTGTTACCCCGTGCGTTCAAAAATCCATCACCACCCACATCAGTTTTCCTTTTAACACAGTTTCAGAGCCACTCACATATTGTGGTGGGCTGATTCGCAATGTATGTGTACATTTGCATTGGCATTGCTATAAGAGGGGCAAGCTGAGGTGTGCATTTAGTACGCTAACTTTCTCAGAAGCACAGAATCTGCCCTAGTGTTAAGTACAATTTGCAAATGTGGCTGGTAACTCTCTTTGCTGCTCACAGGGTGGCAAAGGCCAGGCCAAGAGCAGTATTTTGAACTCGGGCCCTGTCTGCAGTAGTCCCTTAATTATCAACGGGAACAGTAGGAGGGTTTTTTTCCTTTCTGGCTATCATATAGCCAGCCCTGGATCATTAGTTTCAATTGCTGTCAGTAGCTGTTGGTTGAGCAGGTTTTTTGCCAGCATAACTGTTACGTATGCAGACATCATGTTCAACAGCTTGCAGGTCCTTGGAAACTAAAACCGAGCAAGCAAAGTCCTGCTGCTGCTTTCTCCTGAGGTCACTCGAGTGCTCTGGTCCTGCGCAGAAGTTGCCATACATTGTGCAAAGGGTAGTGGTTGGGATCAAACAGGCGAGCTGTAAAGGCTGAATGTTTTGGATTCCAAATTATTGTGCAATAAAATTGCTTGAAAAGCAAACTGTTTTGATTTTTTTTTTCATGTAGTTGAATAGGTTCTGTTTGTGTTTTAAGTTTTGCCAGAAAAGGAGAACAAGTCATGAATAATGTATCAAAAAGTATTAGTGAGCTTATAGTCTGCTCATGCTATTTGCAAACCTAGCAGGGGGTTAAACATTTTGATTAATGCTTCATGAAGCTCATTTTTGGGGTAAGTGTTATTGTCTGGACATTCAGAACAAGCAATGGTAGAGTTCACGTTCCCAGGTGTTCACCGGGGATTTGGGCCAAGTTGTGTAACCTTTCTGTGGCACAGTCTGCCTGCCTTTGAAGTGTGCCTACACACCTACCTGTGTGTCACAGGGATGAAATGAAAATTCACGTGTCAGAAGCACTCCGAGATGAAAGGTGATGTATGAGTGCAAAGTGCGCCTGTTATTGATGCTGTGAGAGGTCAGGGACTCACTTAAATCATGCAGGACTTTAGTGCCATATAAACAAGAAAGCTAACAAGGTCTTGCAATTGGTGTAAGCTGTGATTGTGTGTTATTACTACAACCACATTATTAGTAGGGTATGCTTTTGGAAATGCCCTATTTGTTTTACATAAATGGGAACTACACAGCACTTTTTAATTAATTTAAGATGAAGTTGTATTGAAGAAGTAGCAATTCTCAGAATTGGTCCATCCGCATTGACTTCAGAGACTTTCTTCTAAGCAGTGCAGCTCTACCTCGTTTTGCATGCCAGCCTGAGCCCTATGGACTTAACTCCTTAACAGTCACCTGCCAGGCACTGGAGGGTTTCAAGCCAATGCTGAGTGGCCTCTAGGCCACACGGGCAGTTTTTGAGACTACCCAAGTGATTAATTAGGCTTGTATGTCAGTGTTAGTTGTAGCGGGTGTTAGATACCAGGCATTGCATTCCCCAGTCACGCAGAGCATTTGTTGGAGATTCACAGCAAGTGATGCTCGCTGAGATCTGGGAAGAAGTCAAAGATCTCATAAAACATTTGCAGATAAAAGCCAGATCTCAACAAAGCTCTGATGTTCTTAAAGGTAACACAGACACGTAGTCCAGGTGACTAAACCAATATATATTTGCATTTTATAGCACATCAGGTACAAAGTAAACAGGTTATGAAGAGCAGCAGGGCTATCACTGCTGAAAATTTCAAATGATACTAGAGATGATGAGAATGAACCTACAAATGAAGTGCCTGTCCCCTGCAGTGCTCCATGTTGCTGCAGTATAAAATGCATAATTTAGAGCTAGGATCTGTGTTATGCCTTATTTGTTAGTACCTTCTCTTTTTAAATCCTACCCTCTCCTTCCTTCACAAAACCCCCCAGTTCCCTGCTTCCCACTCTCATTGCCTCCAACCTCCCATGGCTGTGTCAGTCTCTAGGGACTTCTCCAGACTTTTACTGTTAAGAACTGGCAGGTTTTGTATTTGGTGATACCCATTAAGCATGTCTGAAGTAGTTTGCTATCTGTATAGCTGCAGAGATAGCCTATTCCAGGAAAGAACGGAAGGAGAGAGGAATAAACAACCCTGCGCAGGACCAACCAGATGCTTACTTATTTCTGAAGTATCTTAATTCACCTCAGAACTGTGAGTTCAGATGATATTTGCCCAAATCTGATTTCTGGAAAAAAAAATTTTGGGGTCTGTGGGGTGGGAGCAATTCTCTGTATCAGAAGAGCAGCCGATGTATTGCATTTACCACTTTGCTGAGCAGTCCTGAGTCCCAGTCTCCAGTGTGGAGGGCCTTCTCTGGAGATAACTGCAGTCACACTGTCAGTGAATATTCACTAAAAAAGTGTTGGGGACAGCCAAATACTTCTGGTGCGTATTGCAGACATAAGGGAATTGGGTCTTCCTCCCTATGCCAGTGACAGCATTGGGAAGGATAGATGAAAATACCCAAGCCTAATTTGAAAAAATGGGTTCAGAACTGAAATTGTGAAAGGGGTTTGAACCACCATATTCTGTGTCATGGAGAGAAGTCCTCTACATAAAACTTTCAGGTTGAACTGACTGTTTGATTTGTTTCAGGGGTTTTCTTGTTCATTGACAGTCCTAGGGTAACAGTTGGACTTGATGATCTTGAAGACCTTTTCCAGCCTGATTGATTCTTTGATTTCTTTTTGTTGCATGTTCACAAAACCAAGAAAGCTTATTTCTCTTTGCATTTGATTTGGTCTGAACTGGTTTCTTTTTAATCGTTGCTCATTTTGCTGCTGCATGGAGATCTCAGTTGTATACAATGGCTTATATGACATGACCAATCTTATGACTTGTTTGAAGATAAGCGACTTTTTATATGCGAAGAAGGCATAAACGCAAGGCTCCAGCTCTGAAAGTGCACATTCTCTGTATTCCTATCTTGAACTTAGATATTTATCTCTCTCTTTGTGTGAATGTTGTCAGTTCTAAAATAGTGGTGTGTTTCACGAGGCAGTTACAGAGTTTATTCCTTCATGTTTGTAAAACATGGATGTAAGTTGCTGTATAAATAGCAAATTTAAATATATCTGCCAGCTCATGCAGAAACCTCCGTGCATAAAACTGAGCAACTGCAAACAGATTTTGCTTTGTAGCTACTTTCAGAAATCTGTGATGTTTTTAAATAACATGTATTACTGCAGAGCTCAATTCCAGTTTAAATGTTATCTCAGAACATGTGTTTCTTAAAAGAAGAAATGGAAAATTTGTAATGATGCTAATCTAACCAGCTACAACCTCATCTTATTTATACTTGGAAACCTGCATATTTTGGGGAAAGGGAAACAGCAGTGTTAATATGCAATTATATCATCAGGTTATGCTTCCTTCCGCTTGCTTGATTTCTTACTGACATTATATTGCTATAGCTACAGTTTTAGACACCGTTGCTGCCTTTTCAGATAACCATTAGCTGGAGAATTAAAAAAGTACTGCCATAAGAACAAGAGACTTAAATGACCCATGAACTTCAGTGTCTGAAACAGCAAAGCTCTGCAGTTCTTCCGTCTTCTGTCTCCTCTGTGGTACCGCTTTCTCTTTCAGATTTTCCACAGGACTTTGCTGCTTTGCTTTAGATTTTGTCTGCATATACAGTTTTTCTTGATTAGTTCCCTTTCTGATGTAGCGCAGGATAAAATTGCCTGCATGAAGCATTAGCTAAGAATAATTTCAGGTATAAACACGCTTTCGGCTCCAAAGAGGACTGAAACGCAGCACTGCTATTTGCAAAACCGCAGCTGATTTCCGTAGCTTTTTCAAGAGCATTCTGGAAAAGGACAAATTAAAAATACTGGAGAGTTAAGAGCGGATTGTTAAAAAGTAAGTGCTACAATGGCATGAAATCTCAAGTGCCAATTTAATTATTTTCCCCGAAATGATGCAAAAAATTCGCTGTTTCTGATTTGGCAGGAGCGCTGCTGCTGGAGAAAGGGTGGCCGCTGTTGCCCAGCATGCCCAGTTTGCTTTACTGATGTGGTGGTTCAGCAAGAGTTCAGCTTTTAGCGTGGGAGGCGAATGAGCTACAAGACACGAGTTATTTTCAAGTGATTTGCTTCACAAAGCTTTTCTGCGTTGCTGCTGGGTGGACGAGGCAATTGTTCCCAATCTTCTTCAATTTTCAGAGCCCAGAAAACGTTCCACTGGAGGCGCAGAGGACATCACGTCCATACATGCTGGAGAGCATATTTGGTTTTACATTTTTTTCAGTCCCCTGTTTGCAACCCTTGCAAATACTCCCTAAGGTACACGGTTTTGTGCGGCTGAAAGCTGATGGCATCAAAGTACGCACTAGTATTCTTGCTGACAAATAACATTTGAAAGGCTTTTGGCAGGGAGATGGTCTGTCTTCTGGCCTTCTTAGCTGTGTTTTGTACTTCAGTTAGTGTCAGATGCTGGCCATGCTTGAGCTTTCAGGTGCTGGCCTTTGTGTGGCTGTATGGCTTTCACCTGCTCTGGCCAAAGAAAGCATTGGCACGTGCCAGCCAAGACTGATATTTTTCCTTTGTGGAATCAGGTGGGCAACGTGTGTAGGTATAAGGGGTGCAACCACGTGGCACCCACTGTTCTTCCCATTTTTTTTAATGATGGTGTTTGACACCTACTTCCCTGAAAATACAGGATTTATGTTTAGATTTTGGTGGTCTGTTTTTCCTGTTCACTTACTACTCACGCTGTGTTACCTCTCCTTCATTCTGCTGCAGATCAGTGACCAGTATCTTACTTTCATAACCTCTCTGTTAGCAAGCAACAGCTCTTGTTCCTGCAGCCATAGCCAGCTAAGTTGAGGTAGCTCTGATCCACCTCCAGGAGCTCCTTCCTCATTGCAAAGGCTTTCCCTGCTGTAACATACCAACATGATTCAAGAACTTGGCAGCCTTAGATCTCAGATCCACCATCCTGCAGCTGAAAGACAGACTCTTGCACAAGTCCATCATTACCATTTCCTCTGTCAGCATCTTACCAATTAAAGAGCATTTAGGCTATTTGAAAAGAAAACTAATAGTGGCATTACAGGGCAAGAAGACACTTCACATTTTCAGTTCTGGTGAGAGGGGAAAAAATGTAATTTATGTAAGAGGAAAGATTATAGAAGTGAAGTGTTTATAGTTTGGACAAAAAAGGGAATTTGATAACTGCCTGTAGTTGTATGAACTGCAGTGTGATCATGAAAGAAGGGAAACGTGGCTAGCTAGGTCAATGCTGTGGAGGAGAATGCGGCCAGGAGCAATAAGTGAGATTGGGGTTGGTTAAGCACAATTTAGACTTGAAAAGGTTTCCAGATGACTCTGAACGTTAGAATTATTTGCAGCCCACTGAGGCCAAGAGGCCAGCCAAGGAGATGAGTTCAAACCAGCTACCAACTCTACCCAGCAAAAGTGAACATGCTGGGTGATGTACTTGGAAGGGTAGCAGGTTTTCCCCATTTGTATGGCCTGTGGTGGTGGGGAATAAATCTCCTGATCTGAGTATTAGGATCATGCTGTTCATTAAATTCTAATTTTTGCCCTCTCTTGCTCATGTTTTTTTGAAGCCTGTCAAAATAACCCCAGTTGGCCTTGGGTTTGTACAGTCATGGGGACATCTCTGGTCATTTTTCTCTGCACTTTGGTAGTACAAAGCAACTGGTAATGTCGGGCTCCAAATTTAGTTTGACAGCTCTGTCAGCTTCCCTTGTGGTTATGTCGAGGCGTAATGATTTTGCAATCTTAAACATTTGCTTTAAAAGAGGAAAAAAGTACAAACCACAAAATAATTTTCAGCTGCTTAAGACACCGAAGGCAGTCACCCACAAAAAGCTTTCTGTTTGCTACAGGTAACTGCTTCTTTCAGGTACTTCTCAAATACACACATACACTGCACATGTATGTGCTGTGTTGTGAGCAGGAGACTACCTTTGTAGGAGTTTTATACACCATGTGGTGCTAAAGTACTGTCTTGATTACTTACTGGCTTATACGCAAGGCCAAATGGTTAAGGAAATTAGGACAAGAGTTGTGCATGAAGCTACTTAGGTAATTGCACATGCACCTGATACTGCTTGTATTTTGAGCTACCGCTGGTTACATTGCATTGTAGTGGTTGGATGTGCAAATGCTGTTTTATTTTTGAATCAATGGTTTTGTAGATGGATTTTATCTTTTCAAAATGTGACCTTGAGAGTACTCTTGATGCCTGCACCACTGTTCTTTATATACTTGTGGGCAGTCATTTTACTTCAGAGTGTTTTATTTCAAAGCATGAAAGCATGACGACCTTTCAGCATTCACAGTCTTGTTCTCATATGAGCTTTCTGAGATGCAGTCAACGGTCTACTGGTTAGGACATGCTCCAGCATTGTGATAGTCTTGGGAAGAGCTTTTGTCAGCAATGCCTTCTGGCATAATATATAAGTAGTGTGCTTTTTTCTGCTAATACTGTGTGGAGGCCAATATGTTTCTCTCTTTAATGAATTTATGAGAAGTCACAGCAGGTAGCCTGCTTGACATTTTCGTGTTGTAGGCTTGACCTGTTGGTGATCTTTGAATTGCTGTCAGGAAAAGGCCAGTATAGTTGTGGGCTAGCTTTTCCAAATCACGGCATGCCTTTCTTGTCAGCTGCAAGCTCCTACCGCATTGTGGGTGGTTGCATCACTAAGGAGAAAATATCTAGCAAAGGCACAATCATTGCCTCAGGACTTCATCAAGAAAAGCTCATGTTAAGTTACATATTTGTGACTTGAGCTCCAAGGGTTGGGTCGTGTTTGCAGTAATCTGCAGATGTGGCGTCTGTTGTGTTCAGTGTGCTTCCTCTGATTGGAAAGGGGAAATGAGTAGTAAGAGAAAGGGGTTTAGATCAAGAGGGAAGCTGCCTGAAAGGGAAAAGCCTGACAACTTTGGCTTCGGAAGTACAAGCACATCCCAGAAGTCCCAGTGTCCAGCAAATGCGTGTCTCGGTCATGAAAGCTTTTCATCACACTAGAAAGGCTGAGATGCTTGCAGACAAAGCGGTTGCAGGGCCATAATTTCATTACTCTTATCTTGCTGAATAATGAGCTAGATTCTTTTTTCCTCCCTCCTCCCGCTGGAAGGCTAAAGTAGACAAAGGAGTCATGCCAGTGTAAATTTAACTTAATGAGAAGGCCATCAGGTTCTCTGTGACCAGCACCAAGAAGAATGCTAAAGCAATACTCGTGCAGATGGCGATAAGGGATAACCTGTGCTGAGCTATAGAAATAAATGGAGGAAAAAATATGAGTCACTAATATCCTTGACCTTTTTTCAAGAGCAGATAAGAATAGTAGCAGCACCTGAAACCATTAGATGCGAATACGGTGATTTCTGGATAAGTTTGCCTTATCTTCTGAGAGCTCTGAGTATGGAGTGCTATGGCAAGAAATAAGCAAATGGGCTGGACAGGGAAGTGCTTATGTCTGCAGCGATAATAACAAAGGATATTTGAGTATTTTTTTTACTCTTGACATGCTCACAGCATTGGGGACCCTAAGCACTGTTTCATTTTGCTGTTGACACAGCGTAGGGGTGAGGGATGCACAGACAGCTTGGCATGGTTACAAAAGAAAAAGATTAGTAGCCGTTTTGCAAGAGGTTATTATTGCAGTTTCTGGGAGTTGGTTTCAAAGGCCACTACAACCATGAGTATCCCTCATTTGCTCTCCATAAAGAATAGTGCCTCTACAGTCTCATGACATTTAGCATCAAATACCTCTACGTTTTTCTTCTTTCTGTTTTGGCCAGATAAGACTCTATAACCTCAAATCTTCTGTGTATACCCCTTTGTTTTGTAATTCCTTTGTGAAAGAAAGAAAACATCCTATTGAGAAGGAAACAGGATGTAAAAATAGGGAGCTGCACACAATTCAGTCCTTTTTTTTCTCTTCTACTGAATCTGTGCATGGCAGTGCACTGCTGCAGCACGATAACCGACAGTCTGGTGTCTGCAGCCTGCCAAGCTGAACCCAACAGGATCGAGCATCATCAGTCTCATCTTTTACCCTGTTTTTTGGTGGGTTGTTTGGGTTTTTTTGCATCTTTATACATATTTATTTGAAACTGGGGATTTTTTGGGTTCACCCTGGTTTGGGTTCACCCTGGTTTGGGGCCACCTGTGCACTGCTGTGGTTTGTGGCCCTGGACAGCTCCTGAACCTCTTCCCTGCCTCCTCCTTCTCACCCTGCCACCCATTTGATACCCTTTTTCTTTCTGGAGAAGTCTGTAATCTTCAAATATCTGCTTCCCTTCTGTCCTGTCTACTTTTCCTTTTCTGTCCTTTCCAGGGGCTGTCTCCAGAGCATGTCTCATTGCTGTTTGGAGGCAAGCAGCTCCCTGTAATCATGACAGCAAGGCACCCACAGCCTGCCTCTGACAGACTCCTTCCTTGCAAACAAGAGGCCCAGTTCAGCAAGAGAAATGCTTAACTCAAAGTCTTTTTGATGTCTGTGGGCTTTGAATTCAGGCCTGAGTTAAGCTTATGCACAGGTATTTATCTCATGGGAGGCAACCAGGCTTCGAGTGAAGAATGTGAGCTGTGTAAAGCTGCAAGGTTTTATCTAGCAAAGAGTCCATGCTCTCCTCTTCTTCATCCAGACACTCAGTTGCAGTACCAGGAAACATGCTACCTAGCTATCCATAATTCTCCTTTCATGTCCCACCATGTCAGGACCAGGTGCAGGTCAGTCTGGTTCAGGTTCTTTCTCCCAGTGCTGGCTGCTTTGCCACTGATGATGACCTGAGGTTCCCACTCATCCTCACTCTGGTGGCTTGTTTTGAATTCCTGCTCAGCATGGTGCTGTGTCAGAGAAGCAGTAAAGTTTGTCTCCCTGCATGCTGGTGTCTGCTGGCACGTGGTAAATGCCTACTGTCCTCACTGGTGGGGATTTTTAAGATGTTGCATACGAAGGTCAGGGTGATTATTCTCTCGCTAAGTATTAAAGCCAATTTCTGGATCACAGAAGAGAATAACATTGCCTGCATTCCTTGCATGCCTACTCATTTTGCCATATAGGTCTCATTGCTGTAGGAATGACCAGTGATGTTTTCTTACCTGCAGGGCCAGAGATAAAGGTGTTGGGAGTACTGAGGGAATCTAATCTCAGCAAAGCTTCTTTTGGATCAGAGAGCAGTTCTGCTCTTTGGTGTATTCTCTCAGTCCTTTGAGGAAACCTGGGAGAAGCATACCGAGCTCAGTCATTTGTACACAGGCATGAATGCATTGAGCAGAGAGGTCCAGGTGTTGTGAAGCAGGTGTTCAGTGTAGGTTTGAGACAGTAACATGTCCATTTTGAATGTGTGCATCACTCAAGGGACTGTGGAGGTGTTTAGAACCATACTTCACATTATAAACACTTTTTAAAAAGCTATAAATGATGTGGCTTCAGATATTTCCAGGCCATAACTAAACTACTAGGCTTGTTTCAAATCAGGGATGAATAGCACTGTGTGAGTCAGACCCATCACATGTTTTGAGTTAAACTTCTGCTGAGCGAACATTGATCTTTAGACTCTTTGTAAAAATCTCCCCATCTTTCTTACAGAAGTTTCTGATAGCATTTCTACAGAGGTTGATAACAAATCAAAAAATAAGGCAGAAGCATGGAGGAGAGTAAGGAAACCAACAATGAAAAGAGTCAAACCACGCAACTTGGGTAAAGTATTCTGAATAAACAAGTAGTGAAATAACAGCTTCAGTAGTAGTTAGCTTTTAGCTTGCCTAACACTCTCAAGAGTTCAGACTGCAAATCTTGTAAATTTACTAAAGCAGGATCTCCTTATGAATGTAAATGAGTGTTTCCATACCTAGGCGCTGCAGACTGCCTGAAATATTACCACAAAGGGCTCCCATTTTCTTTGGGAGAGGGGAAAGAAGAATATGAAATACATGAGAATGACATAAAGATGAGAAGATAGGAGATCTTGCAGGATTATCTGATGACTCCTCTCCCAGTAGAGATAATATATGCCCCAAGTGAGATTTTCACCTGAAATACTTCGCACAGTTCTGGCCCTACATGCGTAAGGTCAATTCAAGCTTGTTCTAAAGATTAGGCAAAAGAAACCCCGGGTATTAGTTTTTCTTCTTCTTTTTATTTTTTTTTTTTTTAATTAATCATCCTGTCTGAGAAGGAGAAACTGAAAAATTTTGATTCCTGTGTCCAAGCAAAGATGGAAAGAGCATGAATAAAGTTGTTCCCTGTGAGTAGGTAAGGGAAGATCTTAGTGTACTGTAAACGAGCACATTGAGTAGCAACACCTGACTGTAAACAGGCAGTAAGTACTTTTAATCTGGAAATGAGAAAGTCTTCAGACTACGAAAACAATGAGGCTCTGGAAAGGGCAAGAGCAGAGAAGCTGAACTACTTGTTTTAAAGATTGTGTTAATGAATGACATGCTATTGCATGCATGCCTGGAGCACAGCAAAGGACTGAAGCCTGCAACCTTGGAAGTTGTTTCCATTCCCTGTGTGATGAGAAGAAATAGAGAATGCAGAGCTTGGTACAAACAAATATTATTTTGTATATAGTGTATATATGTGTATGTATCTCCAATATATGATCCCTATATACACAAACAGGAACAGGAGACCCTGAGTGGAGGTACATGAAAGCAGATGCTACTGTCCTGTGATTACCTAAGAGAACCTGCTATTGCTGTTTAAGCTCTAACTTTGAATGCTTTCTCTTCTCATAGCAGTTTTTTAAATCTCTCTGAATATGCTTTTGTTCTAAAATGGAATCATAGAATCATAGTGTGGTTTGGGTTGGAAGGGACCTTGAATATCGTCCAGTTCCATCCCACCTGCCATGGGCAGGGACACCTTCCCCTAGACCAGGCCCCATCCAACCTGGCCTTGGACACTTAATGCTTGTTTTTGAATCTCTTTCTTAGATTAAATAAATAAATGAATAAATCGTTGCTTACTTGAGACCCCCACAAACTCTGTTCTCTCATAAGAATGGCGGTTCATTGGGATGCACAGCTCCCAAAACCACGATGTGTGCTCTCACCCAGGGCCACAGAGGCAGGGTGGCTGCTTCTGTGGGGCTGACGTTGCTGCTGCTGCTGCTGACGCCAAGCAGACAAATGAAGCTCTGTTCATTTTCTGCTCCAGCAGAATGAGTAGGGGGCGGGGGATGAGACACGAGAAGGATGAGCTTGGGGATAGAGGTTGCTTAATCCAATGAGGAAAAATATAATGAGAGAAGACAGTGTATATTCAGGTTCATAAAGAAGCGCTTTCAATGATAACACATTAAACAAAATTTGGAAGGGTTTGGCAATGCCTTTTATCGCTGATCACAGGACAGCTTATCTGTTCATTTTTGCTGTTTCACATGCTAATGATAAATCAAAGCTGACTGTCAATGTTTGCTTTGTGGTTGTCATTGACCCTGATTTAGGATGATCTCAAAATATGAAATACCTGTCTGATTTCTCATTGCTTATGGCTTCTCCCAGCATTCCAAATAGAAAGCTGGCGTTGTGATTTGAAGATCTTTTTAAACATTACTACTGTAGTGTATTCTTAGTAAAAATTAGGAGTACCAAAAGTGTGCCGGAGAGGGAAACATCCAAGCTGTGCTGACTGTACCAGAAGAGTGTACAGGAGGGAAATGCTTAACTCGTGCCAGCCACTTCAAAAGTCTCAGTCTGTGTATTTCAATCCATCTGAAAACAAAGCAGCCATTAATACAGCAAAGAGATATTGAAAGAAAACCTATATCACAAGTTATATAAAATGCATGCAGTACCTTCAGAAATGTGGCGTTTTAGAAGTTCAGGCATTACGTTTGTTGGCCTCTGCATAAATGTGGCAAATAAGAAGCCCTCCTAGTGTTGCTCTAGTTAATTAAAAATGTGATTTTAAAATGTTTTCATGATGTGACTAGAAAAATGTGTCCTGTAAGGAGAGCAAATCTGAAATGTGAGAGGCTTGCTTCTGTGTCTGATAGATAAAGCATTTTCATCTGGCTGAGTTGAGGTTGAGGGAAAAGGGAGCTTTATTTGACTTGCGGGCTTCTGCATTCAGTTTAGTTACACCATGTACATGTGGGTGTCCAAGCGCTGATTGAGCATGGTCTAATTACTCTGCTGAGAGCAGACAGAAGCAAATGGCCAGACTATGAGGTGTGTTGTACCTGCTTTGACCTACAGCCATCATCTGGCCCTACTCCTTGTTCAGCCATGCTGAGGAGGGGCAGCCAGTGACAGGGGGAGGCAAAAAGTTTATCTCACTCTGCCACTGCTGTACATGCAGAGAGGTGAATTCTCTGGCTTCTGTAAAGGCTGTTGACCTTTATATTTTTTTTCAATCAGAGCAGAGTTCGTTCTTCCACAAATAAAGTGACAGATGTGTTTGCTTTATACTTTCATCCTAGACTCAGAAAGGTTGAAATCTTTCTGCAACATAACTATTCCCTTTTCATCTCTAATGGTCACTCTTCATTTCTATTCATTGCATAGGGAGATGGGTGCAGATTTCGCATATCCCTGAATACGTTCGCTCCTTGTATAGTCATTATGCTTCCCATAGCCATAGCAAGGTAGCAATGTCCTTAGAAAGTGGAGAACTGTTTTTTTTTTAATTTCCACAGTCTCTTTAAAATACTGATCTTTTTTATTCACTGTTGGTAGTGAATTAGAAATTTGCTGTATCATTGTTAACCAAGCAGAATAAAGACAGTCTGGAAATAGAAATTGCTGCAGCCTGTGCTGAGAGATGTCAGCCATTGCTCAATGTCATTATGAAACTGTGAAGTCATCAGAAATTTTCCTCACTGGGATGTGAGTATCAGGCACTGTGCTGGGTTTCCAAACTGAAAATGGAGAGACAGAAGTCTAGGAAAAAGAAAGGGCTATCACATGACATAAAAGCGTCTCCAGTTCTTTTTGGCTCACTGGAAGTTTTTGACTGTCTGTAATACCTGATATCCACAGAAAAGATAACTGAAGATCCATGACCAGTAAGTGCACTTCTAATCCAGGACAGCCTGTAGAGTTTCCATGTGATCAGTGGGAACTTTCTCCACATTAACATTGAAGCCATGCAAAAATATGACCCTTGAAAGTGAGCAGGAGGAGGAGATTTAGGAAAGGATAACTTATCTTGTTAATGACACCGAAGAACACAACACTCAGAAGAAACCCAATAGCATCAGCAGTAAAGGTCCCGTTACCACTGTCAAGGATGAAAAGGAAAGCCTTTAAGAAAAAGAGGCAATAAATTTGCTTTCCAACTCTTTTATCACCCAGTACACAAAAAGCCTGAGGGAACGAGATCTTACAATTGGAAGGAGTCTTAATGGCCCAAAAGTCAGCCCAGACCTTGGAACAAAAGCTATAGTCATCACATTGCTTTGCTTTCCAGACAAAGAACTTATTATGTAAAAAGCAGAATAAAACTCAAGAGCCTGGGATATGCCAATAAGCAAATCTCCCTTTACTCAGACAATAAGAGAAAAGATCAGGAGAGAGGAACCAAGGCTCCAAACAGCAGTCTGTTAACTCATCAGACCAATGTGCATTTTTAGGACGAAGGTTCACTAGTTTTTCACCTACACGGAAAAGCACCACCTGTGCCTTTGCAATTTCTCTTGTAACATCAAAGCCTCTAACAGTTTCACAGCTTCTATCAGAAGTTAGTGCAGTTATAAAAGTGAGCAGTATCTGCGTATTCATATAACCTGATTCAGCTTCTTCTGCTTCCAGTAATGTAGAGCTGAGTGCTTATTGCATATTAGTGGTATTTCAGAAGAGAAGGAGAGGAAAGAATAGAGAAGCTAGTATTTGAAACACTTGTTACTGTACTATTACCTTTGTTTTGTACCAACTGTGTCACTAGGGCTTGTTTGCCATAGACCAAGAAGCCAGCAATAAAGGTAGCTGGCACTCATCACTGACAGAAAAAGACACAGGAGCAGTGAGTGAAAAAGCATCTTTGCTTAAGAATTATTACCAGATAATCCTAACGAGGCTGAAGGATGTCCATTGTAGAAGGCAGTAACCAAAGCTCACAGATTTTAATGAAACTAACAAAACGAGGCAAAGGATGTTGTTTTCTTTTACTGGTCCAATAGCCTGGTCTTTATTTGTAACTGAAGGGTACTTCTGTGAAGAAATCATTAGTATCGTTACAGTAAGATGCAGAAGAGATCCCAGAAGAGATGAAGAAACCACTGCCTCTGCCTTCACTGGGTACCAAAGGAGTGTGGTCTTCTCCATTGGAAGTCATTTTTGCCTGCTGAAGGATCTGGACAGCATCTGCTGGGAAGAACAAGCTCGGACCTGAACAAGCCAAAAACTGATTCTTACTATACATAAGTGTGAGATGTTTGCTGAGAATAAAGCTGATCCCCCATAATGTTAATTCCATGAAGATTAAATTCAAGGCAGTGATTCAGGCAAGTGCGTAGTTTCTGTTTGAAACTCCAAATTGAGAACTACTCTATGTGAATAGTTCTATTTTCCACAATTTTCTATACAGATAAATGTTTATGTTACTTAGAGAAGATCAACAAAGCATACAGCTGACTATACCCGTTCTTAACACAGTTAAACAGAGGAAGGCTAGTTTGGATCATGAAACAGGCTCCTCTGAAGCTACATTTCATTCCTTTTTGGAAGATGGGTAAAGAACCAATTTTTCAGTATGGTATTATCTCAATTATATTTATAAAACTAATATCAGGAACAGAAAACAGCATTAGTCTGGCCCAGTTCAGTAACAGGTAGCAAACAAACAGCTCAAAATTGGGAAAGCTATACAACAGCCATGGGGAGCAAGCAGCATCATTTGCTGTATTATGTTTCAGAAAAAAAGAGAAATAAAGTTGCAGGTGATGAGATGCTATAACCTGCACACATGTACAGGCATAGTCAGCAAAAAAAGGAAAAATTCACCTTCTAGTTCGTATGACACTGTAATCTCTTATTTGCTGTTGCAGCGGTAGTCAAAAAAAGATGTTTCCTCCAGAAACCTAAAGACCCACCTTTTGAGTGTAGCTCATTGCTTCTAAAGTTTGCGCTTTGCCTGCTAGCAAACATCTGCCTCCAAGTTCTATGCAGATGCTCTTGATCACACGTATCTGAGTCATGCTTCTCTGGAAACACGTAATGAATTCTCTAAATATCGAGCTGACCTAATGTTACACTGCTACCTAATAGCTACCTGTTCACCGCTTCCTTTACTGGGGTATTGCTGGTCTCAGCGATGCTGCTGGAGTCTCAGCTTAGATGTCAGCACTGGGGTAATTCATAGCTCTGCAGCCAGTATATTTGAAGATGAAAAATGCATAAAATACATGCCTCAGAGAACCTCACAATCCTAAGGAAATTCCCTCCCTTCCACAAAAACCACCTCCGTACCTCATCATATCTCAGGACTTGTTACTCAAATGGCACCTAAGCTTCTCCCCTTCACTTTCCCAACCATCATCAGGAACCACCGAGGGGTATTTTACATCACCGACCCTCTTGCTCTCACCTGATCCCAAAGCTATCTCTGGCAACTTCAGTGTAAGTGTGCAGCTAAGCAAGCCAGAACTCAGGTTAAAACTATTTTTTGCTTAAATAATTGGACTGTTTGTTAGGTCATCGTCTGTGGAAGTAAGAGTTAGGGACAGGAGTGCTGTAAACAAATACGATGACAAGTACAGTTCACTGCTGAACATCTGTCACAATTAAGAAGTCTGCTTTCAGATTTTTCTTCACTGTTAGTGACTGTCACCATTCACCTGTCCTATCTAATACCTGGAGTTGTGTGATGCAAGTCACTTGCTACTTTGCTCAATTTCCTCCTTCCTGTTCAATGAATACTTACCTGACCTAAAAATAAATGTGGATTAGTCTGTAAATACAGTCCTTGGGCTGCAGACTGTTAAGAGGAAGCAAATCCAGCCAATCGTGCATGTGTGATGAAATGAAAACTGTGCATTGATTTTTTCCTGCCCAATTAAAAATAAACATTGAAGAAGTTAGTTTTTCAACTGCCATCAGTG
>JANHGB010005073.1:0-17775 GCA_026283785.1 Coracopsis vasa
GACTTGTATATTGATCAAGTGACAGCAAAATAAGATGTCTGGAAGAAACACAGGTAGCAGTTCACAGCACCTTCTCCTGCGTGCTAAGTGAAATGTAAGCAAAAATAGACAAAGAATTTGAAATAGGAAAGATTTTATGTTGGATATCCTTTCACCAGGGAAGGTTATTATTTATAGGCTGCATTATATATCTTGCCTGGTAATCAGCAGTAATGTATGTCTAGCAATAGTAGAAAAATGAATTTCAGTAGTATCTTGTATTTTAGAAAGAATAAATTATGAAACACTTAAGAGAAAAATGAAATAAAACTAGTGATGTATCTGCAGCCTCAGAAAATCAGATAAACAAAATGTTCCAGTTAGTTATTGCCACACTCAATAGCAGTACATGAAATTGTATTACAGGCTGTGAAATGAAATAATCCCACCCTGTGACAAACTGGCAGAATTTGCCTGAAACTTCCCAGCCTTTTAGCACACTTTGATCCCTCCAGGGACTAGGGTTTGGGGGGTTTTGCTGAGTCACTCACGGAGGCAGGAGGTTCACCACCTAATCCGGAGATAACGGAGAGGTGGTGGCTGAACCCAGAGGATCAAGGGTGTGGTTTGAGGCATTCAAAGCAGAAACTTAATTAGAGCTGAGGTTAGATGAATGGTTGCTCTGAACCTGCCATTGTTTTATTGTTAATGTCTGCTTTAATACCTCCAAATTTCAGGCAGGGCAAAGTTGGGTCACTAACATCTGAACGATGCTAGCACTCAGTTTTGTAGATGTAAAAAATAGTAACTGCAGGGGTAGGCAATTTCTTCCCCCTGCCCTAAATGGTCTTTCTCTCTAGACTGAAAATTTGCATTGCTTTCCTAAACTATGAAGTATCATTTTAAAATGTATTCATGTTTTCTTGCACCTTTTTACAAGCGCTCCAGCACCCAGTAAATAAAAGTAGCAGCCTGTGTCCCTTTTAGCAAAAGCCATATATCTGTTCAGACTTGTAATTTGCTCCGTTTATATCCTTTGCCCTTGAACTCTGGTTATTAACGCAATGTTTCTCCAAATGATGCCATATAACTCTGCTCCAAGCACATTCCTACTGACACCACACAAACAACAAAGCCAGCTGAAAAAGGGGGAAAAAAAAAAAGAAGGTGAATTGCGTGTGATGGAGAACATTACTCAGAATGATATAAATTACTGAGTTTCCCGTGTTACCAGGGTGGAACATGGGTTACAGACCTCGCCTGTCTGTGACCACCTCTTCTCCAAAAATCTTCTAAATGGCTTTCAGCAGCCAGTTACCTGTATTCAGAGATAACCTCTTTATACTGAGCAGAGATGCTGCTAAGGGTCTGCTGTTGTGCTGGAAAGAGACAGGCTGTCACACTGGTAAAACTCCCGCCTCACTACATCAGCACTATTGATCAGGCTAAAGAACTTGAACACGCTGTTGGAAACAGAAATGAACCAAAGGACACTAAAAAATGAAATAGAAATGGGAGATCAACAGGTGGCTGGTGTAAAACATTCTTCCAGGAAGAACTGAAATATCTGTGGCAATATTTGCTTTGTCATAAAGCAGTGTAGAAATCCGAGGGGCAATTAGTGTTGTTCAAAAACGCTTTGGCTTAAGTGTTATCAGACAGTGAAAAAAATGCTCCTTGCCCCAGTGCCTCCCTCTCAATCTTCATAGGAAAGATTCTGCTGAAATTCAGATCTTTAGATGCATTGCATCTACTTTCCTACTCAGTTTCATTAAATAATAAGATACTATGGCACCATCTAAATATTGACTGACTTTTGTTAGTCTTTCCATATCTGTTTGGCCAGATGACAATAAGGCCTTAGGCAGAGATCTGGGCTTACTTAGATGCCAAGGAGTTCTTTAAGAGCATGGACAAATCATTATCTCTTAATGTGATTCCATTTCTCTTCTTACCTTGTCTGATCTGTTTAGATTGCAAGGTCTACTCAACAACAAATGCAGTTGTGTGCCTTTGTAGGACTTTGTCTAGGATCTGAAGGTCCTACTAGTGTAAATAGCTGAAGATAAAGGGCATTCCAAGATTAAGATGATGTGTGGGAAATATAAAAGGTATAAACTACCTTAGTCACACCACAGATTTTAAGAACAGGTTTCAAAGGACCCAATTCCTTGCAGATTGTGAAAATACAGGAAATCTTGCAAAGAAGGTCATGCTTGTGAACACACCAGCTTCCTTTCTTTAGGACTGCTTTCCTAGTAGATCTCAGGTAAGCTTTCAATCTGCTGAATGCACCCTAAGAACACAAGCCTGGCTATTCTCCACTTCCCGTTCCATCCTTTCACCACAACTTCTAAGATAGCAGACTCTATAGCATGGCTTCCACGAAATACTCCTTTTCCAGCTTAAACCAGACCATTTTTCTGAGTTGGTTTTGGTTGTCTGTTTTTCCTGTTGGTTATCTTTCATGAGGTGGAGGCATTCAGTAAGAAATCTGTGATCCCACTGCTGGAATACACTGAATTCCTCAGCATTTGCTGTGTTCTAGGGTAGTGTCCTGGTGACACAGTTTTAACAGCATAGAGAGATTGATCACTGAAGCATGGGAGGCAACAGCCAGAGCAGAGCAAATACCAGAGGAGATGAAATGTTCAAACGAAGCTGTATGAAGACTTTTTTTGTTTTAAATACATTTTCTTTGAATGTATTTTCTCCCTTTCTGCTTCCAGGAAAGAAGTTCACTGTCAGGAATACTCACAGACCAGCAAGGGTATTTTAATTTATTATATGAGTTATGTTAAAGAAAAGAGTAGAGAAGATTCCCAGAAAACTAATTCTGAAGTTATAAATATTTGAAATGGAAGCTAAATTCCCAAAGACACATCAGCAGTTTAAGACCAGCAACCTGCCCAACTGGTACTTCCTCTCAGAATTAACCAAGTCAAGACTGAACTCATTTCTACTACTGATTCAGCTACAAAATAATAAGAACTAATGATATTGCAATCTACCAATACTCACAACAAACTGTTTCTTGCAGCTGATTCTTGTGAAAGTTTGTAAATAACTTTTTTAAAATTAATTTTTGCTAAAATAAAACAGCATTAGAATTGTTGCAACAGCGGGAATGGCACATTCCCTTGTTGTTGCTCTGCTTGGCTCTTTTCATTCCTCTTCTGCTGCAACCATTTTCCTTTCCCTTTTCTGTGATAACATTGGCTTGACTCTGGGCCTTTACTTTTAGGAAAACAGTAAAATTCAATTTTGCCTGTACTTCAGAGGAGCTGTGAGCCAGATCATGCTGTTTCTTTTTGCATTTGGATGAATTTTCCATTTTGAGCTCTCTGCGTGTGAGAGAAGAAAGTGGAAGCAGATAGCTCAGCACAGTGATGATCTAAAAAAGAAATCATCAAATTTTAGAGCAAGCTGGTAAGCTTGACAAAAGCTCAGTGCAGTATATTTCCATGTTAGCCAGGTCAATACAAGATGACAGATTGAAATACCGTATGTGACTCACGGAAGACATTTTTGGGCAAACTGTTATCCTCAGATGAAATTAAATTAAAAGACACCTCACACTGGGTCATATCTATATATTTTTTTTCTCCTTCTTTCTTTTCTTTTGGTTCCTTTTTTTAAACTGGATTGTTATCTCATTTTCAGAAGACTATCACTTTTATCCTGACTTGTCAAACAGCTATTACCATCAAGATGATGAGCTTGATACGCTGCAAGTACTGATTAAGGGGATAGTGCAATTGCTCTTGCTCTACCTTGAAGGAGTAATTTTCCTGTCTGTCTAGTAAGTGGAGTAAAAGCCAGGTTTCTCCTTATCTGTGGAAGAAGGAGATTGTCTCATCTTTCTCTGAGCTTGCGTGAGCAGTCAGATCTGGTCAATACCTGGCTTCCAGACCTTCTCCAATGGGTTGCAGATGTTCAAGGTTCAAATGCTGAAGAAAAGCGGTGACAGACTGAAGGAGTGACAGTCTTCAGAATCACTGAATTGCACACAAAGAACCATTCTAATGGTTCTGTGTGGCAGGAGCAGATAACTTTTGACCATGAGGTAAACCACCTTGTAGATGTTAATGACCTATGGAACTTTTTGCAAGATAAAGATTCGGACTAAATCTAATTAATCCACTGACCAAAATTCTCCCTGGTGACCCCAGTGAGACATACTCAATTTAAGACCTGGGCCTGTTTTACCATGAAGTGCTTCTGTCCTTCAATACGCATTTGCTGTGTTTCATTGCAAAATGGCAGCACTTCTGTGATGACAAAAATGATGCCTTTGGAGTATAGACAATTCCAGCTCAGGCAAAACTGGTGCAGGATTTGAATCATAGGGAGCTGCATCTGTTGGTGTATTTGGACAGAATATTTTGGCTTCTTTTGGATGAATAAAGATCACCCTAACTCTGGCTTAAAACAATTTAAAGTAAAATGCAAAAGTATGTTGGTGAATATTGTTCAGATCACACATCTGGGTAAAGGTCCTGAAAAAATGCATATTTAGATGCAAAATATACATACATCTAAATATACATATGCTCCTCTTTCTCTCTGTGCCTCTTTTTCTTTCTCTCTCTTCGTGTATGTGTGTATTCTTACATGTATATATTTATCTTCTGCAAATTTAACAATCTTTTAAGTTTTTTGGAACTTTTGCTGCTTGCTATTTAGAAAGACAGCTAAAGCTACAAAAACATCTTAAAATCCTAACATAAAATGAAAGACAAAAGTGTCTCGTGACACCCAGGTTTTGCCACCTCAGGGAAAGGAGAGCTACCAGGCATTTGCCGATTTTCCCAGTTTGGGCAAAGAGGAACCTCAGAGCTTATTAGAACTGCTTTGTCTGCAATGGCTGTGTGGAACTGCAGGCTAAAGGCCTCTCCCACAGCTGCCTGTCCCTCTTGGTCACAAGCAACTTTGTCTTGGGAACCTCTCCTCTGTTTCACCTGAAACATGGCTGGTTGGAGCCAGTTGGCCCCATGAAAGCAGGACAGAGAGGTTTACAGCATTTTGGGTTATGTGTGTGAGTCTGTGGAGGAAGGGGGAGAGGCTGAGGAAGACTGACAAATCTTCAGTGAAGGTTTGTTTTGAATTCTTATGTCAATGCACCAACCAAAGGAGTTTATCTTCTACAGATTCACCTACAGACGCCTATGAGTGCCATTTCTCTGTTTTACCATCAGCAAAATGAAGACCCATCCCATTTCGTCTGTCGGGGAAGTGTTTCAAATCAGTGTCATCTGGAAATCAAGGACCTGCAGAAAGATGCATGCAAAATCCCTAAAAGAAGCAGAATGATCACTTATAAAATAAATTATCCGAGGAATGAGACGTGTTGGGTTTGTTTTGTTGTTTTGTTTGTTGGGGGTTTTTTTCTAATTCTAAAGGATGCACTAAGAGCCCTCAATTGTGGAATATCCATCTCAACGTGGTAAATAGATGCGTTAGACACAGAGTGACATATGGGCAGATAAATACAGCCATAACTGGTAGGCAAAGTAAGTGCACGCGGCATGTGTCAGTATTGTCTGGTAATTCAGAGCTGTCATAAAACTGTCCCACTTATGATGTTACAGCATTTTTAAGAAACATGAATTTGCAATTTAAACTCTGCTAAATGAAGGCAGGAAGTTACAGGTTACAGAGCTGCATGCAAACAGGGGAACCAGGAGGTTTTTAGCTCCGATCTTTCTCAGCAGGTACAAGCAGTGAGGATGCCCTGAATACTTCAGTGTTGCCAGGGACATTGAGTGCATGGGAATGGCCAGCCTGGCAAGCAAATAAGAGCATTTTCAATCTAATAAAGGTTTGGGAAACATAATCCTGGTTCTGCTAACAGGAATTTCAGCATAAATAAAAATCTTACCATTAAAACTGGGATATAGTCCTAAATCCCTGAGAAATATTCTTTCCCCTTTCTTCACTTCATTTTTCCTAATTTGGATAATATGAGCCCTTAAAGATATGACCAAGTCCTTTCGTCAGTTTGGATTTGTTGCTCTTGGGTTTTTTTACCTCTACAGAAGTTTCTTTGGAGAAATGTTTTAAAAATGCCTTTGGTTCCAGAGCTATGCTACAGAGTAAGTCTGCTAGCTTTATCTCACATACTGTCTCCCTGGGAGTCTGAACTAAATGCATAATTTAAAGAGCCCTTAATCTGCAATGTCATTCCCATTTGGTCGGAGGCAGCCTTCACTTTATGATGTTAACTTTCTCAGCAAAGGGCAATGGCAGTTTTTTCCGAGGATGCACTTAGAGGCAACATCTCATGTAAACCGTTTATTCAAGGTGTCCTGACATCCCAGTATAACACTGGGTGACAATGGATAACCTTCTTCAAGTTCTCCCATGGGAGAGAGGCATTCATGGCAGTGAAAGTGCTGCACAATGCCAACAGTAATATATAAAGGACTGTTGAGGAGCAGTGGGAGACAGGAGGAGGAAAATGGTAAACAGAGACTTAAGCCACATTACATTTCACTCTGCATGTTTCATTTGAGGCAGGTTAGCATCAGTTTTGTTGCAGGTAGCTTCTGCAGTGACCAGTTCATAGCTTTCACTAGGAGTCATGTCTCAGTGGTAGCTGGCATGCACTGGCCATGTCTTGCAGCCTGATAGCCCTGCCTGAGAAGAACTGGATCAGTCCCACAGCCTCCTGCTCTCTCTTATTAACATGCGTCGCGTGTTGATTTCAGCCCTGAGTTCTTTTTGTAATTTAAGGGGTGCAAACCGACCTTTAAATGGGGAGGGCTGTTTCCTTTTTAATTAAATCTCCAGCCAAGCAATTTGCCTTTCCCATCCTATTGAGTTTTTCATCAATTGTTTTTCTTCCCCTTGTGCTGTAGCAAACCACAAGTGCCTTATTACAGTAGCTATCACACTGGTCCTGTGCTCTCTCACCCTGAAGGCTGCTTTTAAAGTGCAAACACACTTCCAAAGCTATGCAACTAGCTAATACCCCAGGATGTATTACGGACCATTTAGATTTACTTTAGCTGCATATTAACAACAGGATGATAATCCAGAATAAGGGATATTGAGACATCTTTCCTCCAGGATTTAAGGAGGTTCAGAGTGGCATTATGTGTGATTGATGCAATTGTGGGGAATTTTGCGCATATCCCTGCATATCTCTGCATATCCCATTCATTCCTCTTTTGCAGTCCTTATCCTGTCTATCACATCATCATGGAAACAAGCTTAAGAAGCTGTGGCTCTCCTACTCTTGCCCTTTAACTACACCAATAGAGAACATGCCAAACAACTGGTAAGGGAGAGAAAGATCCTTTCACTGTAGGGTCTACTCCTCAACACTCCAGCTGTGTTCAACCCTGGGCTATACAACAGCTCATTATGCAGCAGAACTGACCAAACTTCTTATGGATGAATGAGTGTGATCTCCAGGATGGTGAGAGCTCATATTGAAATTCCTTCCAGAGCTGGGGCAGCACTGAGCAAGGGGGAGGGTGAGAGGCACTTGATCCCTGCACAATTTCTGGTGTCTAATAATGTGTGAGGTCAGGCTCAGACTTTTCCCATAATCAGGATCCATAGGGTCTCCATCCTTTACCCAACTGCCTAGCTCCATGCAACTCACTGGAACCTAATTGCTTGTGAGTTTTAGACAAAAAATAAACCTCACATCATATATACATGACAATACTTCTAATGTACATAAAAGGAGAACAGCCAGTTTGGCTCAGGCTAGTCCCACACTCAAGAATGTTTAATTCCTACTCCTGCTACTGATCAGCTGAGGCAAGTTAGAGATGTCTTTAAACACATTTTATTTCTTGTTCCTACTGCATTGTCTCCTAAATCCATTTAGACTGTAAATTATATTTTGCAAGGAGCTTCCTTGACAATGCTCCTGCATGACGATCATTTAAATGAGGCCATTCCTTATTGGAGCCTTTATAGGAAATAGGAGTAGGCACAAAACACTGTATGTGTATTTCTGTAAGACATTTCTGTGTTAGGGAGCATGGGATGTTTATGTGCATTTGTGTGCACGTGCACCCTCTATCCTCACGAACTGTGAGTACCTGCAGCTGGTGTCAGGGTCTTGGGAAAGGCAACGTACAGTACAGAGGAGCCCAGACTGACTCTCATAGGAGACAAACTTCCCCTCACTGATACTTGGTTGGAAAACCTATTCTTCTTCTCTTTTTTTGTTTTCTTTTTCCTTTTTGCCCTCTTCCCTGGTTTAGCTTTGGCCTTCGGGGGGCGACAGGTCTTGCTTCAGCTCCTGCCTGCCAGCCCCCCCAGACCCCTCACACTGACAGCCACTAGATGGGGAGCTCGGCTAATGGGTCCAGCCCTGCACAGAGCCTGGTCACCATCTGGCAGACAAAATCAGAGGGAGGGCACTCCTCTGCAGCACAAAGTAGGCCGCCCTGTCTTCAAACTGAGGATAAGAACAAGTGGTGGAGTCTCCGGCCACAGCTTGAAAGCAACCCATCAATGTCATCTTGAGTTAAGTACCTGATGCTGGCACTTTGCTGCAGTTCTTGGGGGGATAAGGGCTCTGACAGGGTCATTGTTTCAAGTGGAGTTCAGTCTTTTGTTTGCCATAAACGAAGAAGACAGGAAGTCAGCTGTGAGGTTTAGGAATAATATTTAGATAATTGTGAGATATCTCATCTTAAAGTTCAAACTGATTGAACCTGAGCTGAGTTTTGAGTCAAACTTTGTTTATGGGCCCATCATCTTTGTGGCTGACACTTGCAAGGAGGAAAGGGGGGCGGGGGGAGAAGAGTGGAAGAGAATGAGCCAGGACTTACGGTTTCTTTCTGACCTTGGCAAGAGGGAAAAATCCATACGGAAAACAAAACAATAAATAATAATAAATAATAACACCAACAGCAGTGCCAACACTCCAGGAGCCGGAAAACAAAAATAACACTCTATTGTGCCCACATTCTCAATAAACTCTGCATATGACTGTCTAATCGGAGCTTCTGCAAAAACCAGCCGGGAAGATGCTCGCACCAAACACAGCATGAGCCTTGCATTTAATCGGTTACTGTAATAAACATATAAAAAAAGATTTCTTTTCCATGAGAGGACAGAGCAGTGGCTACATAAAAGGACATCAAATGACACATCCTCCATCTCCCAGCAAATAAAAAAGCCATCAGCTCATAACAAGGCGGTGATAAAAGGTGCTGAGGCCAGTAAGATTAAGACTTTGTAATAAGGTTCGGGCGCCAAAACTGACAGCCATTTTCTTTTATATTTATCATGTCTTCACATTGGGGTGAGAAGCCAGGAGTCTGTCCCATTGCTGGCTAGAATTTATAGCAGCTCCATTATTAGGAGATTGCACTGAAATGGGGCAGAGGTATGGTTTTCTGAGAACGCTACAATAGCCTCCTACATTATACACTTGACAGGTTTGTCAGCGCTTAGTAACAAGCCTTGTAAAGTACTTTAATATCATTAGCACTATTTTCTTAATGTGTCTGCTCTCCTAGCAGCCTGAAAATATCATATATCATGGTCTGGAGGAAGGCATACATAGCTATCTCTCTCATTCTCTCTCGCTCTCTTTCTCTTTTTTTACCTTCCCCCTGAAATCTGATTTTATTGCCACACATTTGGTTGATATTTTAATCAAAATAATGTAGCCATTTTCCTTTATTGATTAACAAGTAAATATGTATAAATATGTAGTTAGGGGTGGGCAACCCTTTTAGAGGATATTGGAAACAACATAATTAATGGCTTCCTCATCTAATTACAGTGCACGTGTTACATCTCCCCATTGTTTTTTCTGGTGATTCTTTTTCTCTTCTCTGCCCCTCCAACAAGAGAGGTCTGTTGCCAGAATGTCTGTGGGTTTCATACAAAGGGGAAGGGGCCAGGAGCCGGAAAGTGAAACAAAACAAATCCCAGCTCCTGGTCACTTTTCTGAAAACATTCGTGATAGTGCTGCTGTTTCAACCCACCGCATGTCCCATCACCCCAAAATCCATCATTCTCAGCAGGTAATGGTGGCCTGAAGCTTCTGTGCTAACTTTAATTTCTTTTAAATATCCAAGACATGGATGCATGCATTCATTTATTTAGAACGTTTCCGTGGGCCCTTTGAGATATGAGTAAAAGCATCATTTGCAAACCAGGGTGTTACAAAGCAAGGGGTTGCCCTCTGCAGACAGGGTTGGAGGTCAAACTACCTCTAAGAGAGGCATATATTGCCTGATGGATATCTACTGTGCTAATGTCAAGAGATGCAGAATCCACGTCCTACCACAACAATGCAAGAATTGTTTATAATTGTAGTTGAAAATAAACACTTATTAAGTGCTCTGCAAATGCATGACATTATAAGCAGGGCTTGGATCTCATTTGGGAACAGGATATGCTTCTTAAATAGGAGTCGTGTTTATTCCTGACGTTGTAAATATTCTCATGTATGACCTTAATCATAAAAATTCCAGCATTGTAAACAACTGCACTAAATCTATACAAAAAAATGGGCTCAGGCAAGGAAAACAAATATGTAAATGAACCTCATCAAAGAGAGTTTTATTATCTTAAGTATGACCTCAGTCAAATGGCTTTATATCTTGGAAGATTGTTAAAGTCAAGTACACAATCTACTTCCGTACTGATGCTGGGACTAAAACATCAGTGCTTTTTAGCCCACGTTTGCCTGATCTAACTGTAAAGCTTCAAAAATCAAATATTCTCTGAGTGTCCTGTGCTCTTGGTTTTACTGGTCTGAAGAAAGAAGGTGCAGGAAAAATTCACATTTGGGAGGGAGGAAGGGAAGTGAAGGTATGTTATACCCCATGAGCACCACAAAGACAAATCCCCACTGCCCCACCAGAGTTACACACATGTCCTCTGCCAGCCCACACACCTATTGCAGTGCTCATGAGTGCACTGGCCGCCAAACATGAGATTACACCATGAACCACATGAGAATCAGCAGAGCTACGCACAAGCTCACAACTAGAGAATAAGAAGTGCTCTAAGGACGCAGACAGATAGGGCAAAGAGCAATTCTGGACATGTTTCTGACCATGCAGACATGTGGATTTAAAGCAGACCTACTTCTGATTGCTCTGGTGAGAACAGAGAAAAGGCCTTGCACAGTCCAGCTTTGTTTTCTTGGAAGCCCTTCTCATGATGAAACAAGTAAATGAATAAATAAACAACTCTTTGCCATTGCACTCTTTCTCAAGGGCTGCAATATGCTGCAGCGTCTTCTAGACTCTGCTTAGGGGTCCTCTGACCCCTAAAGATCTTGATTTCAAGAACTGTTGGAATAGACACTTTTTGCATCAAATTGACTAAACATACTCTTTAATAGATTCTCCTCAGCAACTACTTCTCTGTTTTATAATATAATAAATGCACTGCTTCAAAATTTGGATCAATTTAGCACCGATTTAACCTAGATGAAAGGCAAACTTTGAATGGATACTGTTAATTAAAATCTCTAATAAAATTAACTAAAGCATCACCTGTAGCAATAACAATCTAGACTGTTAACATCAGTTTAAGAAAAAATCCTCCAAAAATCCTCCTTCAAAATACTTCAACTAGGTCTGCACAGTGTTAGTGGATAACTTCAATTTCTGGATGTCTTTTTAGACATAACATAAACCAAACCTTTTCTACTGACATTTTAAATAAATCAAAGATGTTCAGCTTCCCTCATTTCTTGGTGTTTTCCACCATGCCCACTTCGCTGGTTTGTTTTATAAATCATTAAGGAAAGGCTCAAAATAAATTAATCTGATATGGAAACATTTGTACTATCTATATTACTTATTACGCATTAAAAGGGGATGCAATAAGCTAAGCAGTAGATATATATATCTCCACATTGTCTCTGGCACATGCCATATGTTTTATATTACCAGTGATGGGTGGAGAGCCTCCTTGAACTGAAATTGTGAGGCTTTTTCTAAGATCTTTCTGAGAATTGCATCTTCGAGTTTCTCAGTATTGCATAATGGCAGCGAATATAGAATGGAATTCCAAAGAATCAATCACATGCATTTCAACACACGCATCGCCAAATAAACATGTACAGATTCACATAACTCAGTTTATATTTTCCAAGAGCTAATATAAATCCAGATTAATGTTCAAATGTAATGTGTAATATCTCTATCTACAGGAATAAAATGTAAGCCAAATGCGATGACAGTGTCCTTTTAACTGCTAACCAGACATGCTTTGTGAATGGCTGCCATGTATTTCGTTTGCATCTAAAATGTCCATCACGGCAAGTACCCTGCAGTTGTAATTAGTGAAGATGCAGAATGTTATCGAATATCACAACATTTTGACTGTCAGATTGCTCTAGCTGAGGAAAGTTACTTTGTAAAATGAGAGGCTGATGTTGCAGTTGTATTGACTTTTGTGTCATGTTTGTTTCAGTTTACTAGTCAAAACAACTTTCAGAGCTCTTCCTTGTCCAGAAGGTTCAGGCTGCCTTATGAAAATGAAGCTGTCTTGTTTTCTGCTTCATAAATCATTGTCAAGCTGAGCCAGATAACAGAAACAAGTTCAGATTCCAAAATGATTATTCTTAGAGATGATGTATTAAGTATACAGAATACAACTTGATTTTCATAAGCCGTGTTGACTTTGCAGAACTGAGGCTAGAGGGGAAAAAATTAATGAGTAATTGGAGGTGTGAGAGCCTGCAAAAATCCCAGGAGAGAGGGAACAGTGTGGGTGGGAAGAATTCCCTTTCTGAGAAGCTCTTGAAGTCGTTTCAAAGCTGCCATTTTCCCCTCATCTCTGCCCTTGTGCTATTTCACTGTCATAGATATCCATTTGGAGCATCCTGTAGACCTATTTTACTGCACCCACTAATGCAGTTTTATAACCTTTGCTGGGCTTTGCATCTAGGCTCTGGACTAAGAGTCTGAAACTATTCCCCTCACGAGCACCAATGAAAGGAGCCAATGCCATTGGAAATTTCCCTCCCCTCCATTTCTCTCCCTCCTTTATACCCTGTCCATTTCTTGATGGCTCTGGAATTCTTTCTTAGCTTTCTGGCTCTCTTTTTGAATTCCAGAGAAATAGAAAACACATGAATGATACCTCTGCAATCGGATTAGAAGAGTCACAACAAAAATAGCAGTGTGGAGGTAAGGAGAATTCTTGAAATACAGTTGCAAGATGGGAAAATATGAAGAGAGCAATGGCCAAGTTCTTGTACCTCTATAGGAATCCTTTTAGAGAAAAGGAGTGAGTGAGTAGGAGGGATAAAGTGGGGTGATAACAGCAATTTGAAAGTGAAAAGAAGGATCTCACTTAGCAGAACTTTTTATTTATGTGATATCATCATGTGATATAAGACTGGAAAAGGGCTGTGGATGGTGGATCTGAACTGTGAAGCAAGGTCTAAGGTTCTCAAGATCTGAAGAAGATGGTTGATTTAAGATGCTGCTTTAAGAGAAGATGCTGATTTAAGACAGCAGCACTTGTGCACTTCAATGTGAAAACTGTTAAAGAAATGCCAGATAGCTGGACTTGCTTTCAAGCTGACCAAGTCAAGCTGACCCTACTCTTATAAGGCCCAAACAAATGGGGTTTACATTGCTCGGTTGTTAAACCACCTGCAAAACAAATACTGCAAAATTAGACACTGAGACACACAGAGCCTAACATGCAATTGTTTGACTAAGGACCTTCAGTAAAGTCTGTGGCGAAAGAAAAACCAAACTTGAATCAAAGTCCCCCACATGCTGAATGACCAGCGTAGCCTGAGACTGTCCTTCTTGCCTTGAAACACCCATTCTGTTGTCGGCTGCACCACCTCCCCAGAAGTTCGTCTTTAACACTAAACATCGTAAAAGAAAAAACAAACATAGGAAATTTCAGCTGTGGCTGTGAAAAGAAATCATGCTCAGGGCACCTCTCAAACATGTTTCTTCATTCTTTCAACCAAGAAAAGGAAATTAAAATCAAACAAACCTATGTTTAAGGAATGTGAAGGCTGTGAAACAAACCAACAAAAGCCAGGAAATGTTCAAGTTAAGGCTGTGACACTCTGTCCTTCGCTCAAGCTGTTCTGACTTATTTTTTCTAAACAGAGGGGGTTGAGATCAGTGTGTCACCCTTGGATTTGAATTTCCTGTTGTGAACTGGTATGTGCCTGTGCCTTATTAATGTTATTAGATATTGTTTATTGCATTTGTGAATGTGATGCAAGAGCACACATCTAAATTTAAATACACCCACATCACTAGACATTATATCACTGCAGAGCACTGTAGCTATCGGAGCTTTTTGCAAGTGCTAAGATTTGTCTCCTTAACAACAATCAACCCAGAAAGTGTCTGTATTTTAACGAGCTGGTAGCCACCTTGGAAAGTCATGCTTGTCACCACAGTGCACACAACAGCCTTTGGAAATGTCATAGTGGCTGTAGGAATAGAGATCAAATCCACCTGCTTCAAAGTCACTCAAGCAAGAGGAGATTTTAATTTAGGCAGTGCTGGTCTCTGAAAACGTGGACACATGTTTCTGCTCCCACTCAGTAGAGGGCAGCAGTAGGTGGAGATGAGGGATGTTCCTATGTTCTCAGTAAAGTGTCTATCAGAAAGTCAGATTTTTCCTGGATATGATAAAAACAACACGCAAAAAAAAAAAACCCCAAGCTAAGCAAGTGGGCAGCCATGCAGATGAGTACATCAGAAAATAGATGGTTCCCATGCAGCTCAGGAACCATTTGTACCATCACCGCGCTCCCACCACATCTGGGATTTCACAAGTCACTGGAAGCTCAGTGGGAAGTGGGTGTGTGGATCATACGCTATTCTTCCTCCGGACACACGAGGGATTGGCGCAAGTCAGAGGCAAGATACCAGACTAGATAGACCAAATGTCTGGCCCACTATTGTGAGAATAATGTCAATTTAATGTTAGTCTATCATCACCTATTTTGAACTAACCTTTGTCACTCCCTCACTTCTGATCTCGTTTGGAGCCTGAGCACTCCAGCACTGCAGCAGCCGGCACTGGCTTCCCCCACAACAGCTTTAGCACTGCGAACAATAGATTTTAACCTTTGCCACTTTCATTTTTTTTTGGTTTTATTATCAGTCTGTGCTTCCACTACAAACTAAGCACACAGGGCTTTGAGCTAATTACATTCTGTACATCTGAGCCAACTCTCAGTGCTTCATGCTGACACTCGGATACATCTGGGCCTGATAACAATTACAAATACTCTGGGCATACTTTAAAAAAGAGCTTATGTTACAATGTGAAACAGCATGTTTTACAGTGCTCATAACGGTCAGATAAATACAACAGCTTCAGATCCCCTTTCCGAGGCTTTACAAAAAAAAAATGGCTTGCAATAATTCATTTAGATCAGGAACCCATAAGGAAAGAACCCTTCCCATCTCTCCCCGGGTGAGACATGGCAAAATACTTGAACCTGAGAACAAGCCAAAATCTTTGTCACAAGCCAGGGAAGAGAGATGATAAAGAAGGGGAGGTGATGGCAAGTTTCTGGTTCAGTGACAGCAGATAGCAGGGCCTGAGTTCATCCCAGCTAGAATTGACCCTGAGGGATGATTCAGCCCTTCTGAGCACCCCCGTCACTCTCTCCATTGACTACAGAGGAAGCCTACAGTGATTTGGGTCATAACTTAAGTGCTTCAGGTATCAGAAGTGAGATGAACTGGGGCTTGAATTCCCTGCTGTGCAGATGTCCACAGCGGTGGAGATGGGGGGGATGGCTACAACTGCCTGCATACCTCTCCCCTCCTCACCCCTTGCCCTCTCCAGCTACCCAGGACCTGCTCCTGCTGCAAAGAGCACTTCTGAAGGCTGTTTCACAATGCACTTTGACCCCACTAAGGATAAAGAAAGAATGATGCGCTCTAAACCTGCTGGCTCAGATACCTGGAACTCCTCTTCTTAGTCGTGAAGCTGAAGCAGAGGAGAGAGGCATATATGTTGCATTGGATCCTCTTTTGGGTTCCTTCAGACCCATTTTAGGGCAACATGATGGCAGCTTTGCACATCTTCAGGGTGAAACAAGAACACCACCTCCCCTGAGGAGCCCCTGCTAGGAGCTGTTAGCAGCAGAATTGGAGCTGAGAACTATTATAGAAGATAGAACTATTATAAAGATATTTCACAGATATTTCTCCCCAAGACTTGAGCAGGGAAGGGATGTCTGAACCTGGGAGTTATATAGCCCAAACGGGGGAGAGGCTTTAAAAAATTTATCTTTGGAAGAACCAAACCCAATAACCCTGTAAGAAAAAGAAAGAATGATTTAAACTTCTTTAGTGACTGTCTCATGGGAGTGATACAAAACACTCAGGATGCTTTGCCAGTTTGCTTTTTTAAAAGAATTGTTAATGCTTTGGAATGATGGACAGAGAAGAATCAAAAGAAAAACAACTCCCCAGGCCAGGTTTTTGCATAGGGCTGAAGCAATTGTCAGTCACAAAGAGCTCCCAAGCAAGCCCTTATGATAACACACAGAGTATATCAGCAATCATCTGTCTTTTCTCAGTAAACAGTTGTATAGTAATAAAACAGAGTGATACAGCTGACTCTAACCTGGCAAATTTCCCTGCACCTAGTGTTTACATCTCTTTAAATGTATCTTTGTCATATGGTTACAAGGCTATTTCATGCTCTCAAGTTTAATTCTTTGTAAATATAGCTCTCTGTGTGTGTGTGAGGCGCATGTGTTAATAAATGTTCCATTTGCAGCCGTTCCTCTTGCTCAAATGGAAAATTAAGAGTCCTTGATTGAGCGGCGTTAGAGATTGCTGGAAGTCTCCGTTCCCATCTCTGTGGAGTCGCGATGATTGCTCGGGAAGTTTCACACTTTCAAATATTTCTGTGAAGGCTAAATCCTGCCTTCTGGTAAGTTGTGGGAAGCCTTTTTTTTTCTCTTTTTCTTTTTTTTTTTTTTTAGTGCTAAAAAATAGGTTTTTCTGGAAAGCCTTCTCCCTGCGTTCTCAGGGGTTATAAAAATGGGAATCATTTTTATTGGCAATCCACTGGAATAGTGCTGAGACAAATGGAAACTTGAAGATAAGGATCCTCGGAGGTGAAAACATACAGCTGTTGGGAATTGCGAAAGAATCTGGCCAATAAAGGAAGTCACTATTTTTCCAGGCCTGAAGTGAGTTATAGACCAAGACGGGTGTTGTATATTTATGTAAGGCTGCAGCGGGGAGCTCGAGCGACCGTATATTGCTGAAAGAGCATCATTCACATTCAACCTGAGACAAAAGGTGGAAATGAAGTAACATCCTGACCGAAGAAGGGCTCACGACAGAATAATAACACTTCATTGAGGGGGGCCGGTGCGGTGGTCCGTGGGTAGGACTCCAAACGAGGAAATGGCCGAGGTGCCTTGTCAGCCTTCAAACAACACACACACACGCACACACGTGGCCTGGCCGGCGTCCTTGGGAAGCAGGCGCTTATCTTACACACAAATGGGTCCATCTACTTGATGTACGTGTATGGGTGTGTTACTATAGCTCGGCTTACAGGCTGTATCCACTAGGATGCATTTTCTGCTGGTACATCAATAACAACCCCAATTTAAAAAGACACTTGAAAGGTTCAAGATTTTTGAACTGTTCAATCTGTATTAAAAAAAAAAAAAAAAAAAAAAACAACACAACTTTTCTCACTTTCTCCCCTCTCGTTATTTTTGTTTGATGCTGGCAGCATCAAAGCCAAGTCATATTTTAGAGAATCACAGAATGATTTGGGTTGGAAAGGACCTTAAGATCATCCAGTTCCAACCCCCTGCCATGGGCA
>JANHGB010005073.1:17875-81778 GCA_026283785.1 Coracopsis vasa
AGGGACACCTCACACTAAACCATGTCACCCAAGGCTCTGTCCAACCTGGCCTTGAACACTGCCAGAGATGGAGCATTCACCACTCCTCTGGGCAACCCATTCCAGTGCCTCACCACCCTCACAGTAAAGAACTTCTTTCTTATATCCAATCTAAACTTCCCCTCTTTCAGCTTAAATTCTTTACCCCTTCCCACATAGTAGGAAGCTTGTATCATCAAAAGATGTTATATACTACATAGTACTTCAGAGCTGTATGCCCAGTTTGGTGGTGTGTGGCTTTGTGACAAGTGTAATGGCTAGAACATAACTGAGGTGCAGCCACTGAGGCAGGGACATTTCTTTCAGCATGAAGTTTGCGATGTGAATTTGCAGACGTTGCCCATTGTAATTTTCAAGTGTGGATATTGCTTGCTTGCTTTTTTCCTGTTTCTTATCTACCAGAGGCAATATGTCTTGCATCAGCAGATTATGATTAATAGTCATGATGTGTAATGACATTAATTAGCAATAGCTTATGATTAATAACAGCAAGTGAATCCTTGGCTGCAGTGATTTATCTCAGCACCTTTATTGAGCTGTGCATCTGGCAATATTGTGATGCTCTAATGTATGCAGGGAGAAATGTCTGTGTGAGGAAGCAAGGAGCTGAGAAATGCTTTGAGTGAAGCAGGTCTGTGGACTTGTCCCTTATTGCCACACACAGGAACCCACTGGGAAATCTGGTTGCTTCAGTGGGATGGAAGATGGGAGCTCAGCATGGAACAGGCCATGTGGCTGCAGCATTGACCATGAGCTCCACAAGGATTTGGGGAGAAATCTGTAATTACTCATGGTGGAATGAGACGTGATCATAGAATCACAGAATGATTTGGGTTGGAAAGGACCTTAAGATCATCCAGTTCCAACCCCCTGCCATGGGCAGGGACACCTCCTGTTATTTTCCTCTGTCTGGTCTTATGTTTGCTAGTAAGACATACACTAGACCATGTCACCCAAGACTCTGTCCACCCTGGCCTTGAACACTGCCAGAGATGGGACATTTACAACTACTTTGGGCAATTTATTCCAGTGCCTCACCACCCTCACAGTAAAGAACTTCCTTGTATCTAACCTGTACTTTCTCTGAGGAAAGCAGAGGAAGCAAAGAGAAGTAGGATTTCCTCACCATATATAAACTTTTTTTTGCTGTAAATAGATGCCCAGATGTGATGCAAACACAAATAATCAGTGATTACATGAGTTTATAGGTAGGGAAACTAAGGCACAAAAGCCGTTAATGGGTCTCTTGGGGTCTTAACACACATTTGATGGCTCAGATTGGGAAGGAAACTGCATCCTAATTCAGAGTGCAATGCCACATCTGCAGATGTAACCCTGACTTTACATCATAATGTACCTTTTCTTTCTAAAATGATTCTATGATTCTATGATATATGTTATGATTTTTTTCTTTCAATACAATATCCATAATTTTGGTTCAAACTGTGAAATTTAGTCAAGGCATAAACCTTCCACAGATTTTGAGGGAGCTGGACTGGCTCTTTAGGTGATCTGAAATGAGGAATTCCTTTTCTTAAAACATAGGGTGGCTTAAAAATCTGAAGCTGGATCTATTCTAGAAATTAAGGTGGTTTTGAAATTATGACAGACGTTGAAAACATCAGACTTTATCCAGGGCTGGGTTGAGTGGCAGGATAAAGTATAGCATCTGGCTTGTAGGTGTAGGCCAGAACTCCTGTGACCCAGATGTAGCTGTCTGAATGTTAGGCATTTCACTTGGAACAAGCAGGACAACTGGACAACAATGATCACAAAACACCTCATAAGTCCCCACATCAGCCAGGGTATGACCATGACCCTCTTCCACCATGCCAGGAGCCCTCTACACAGTCATTGAAAAATTGCATTCTGCCTGCAGTGTTTAGCTGAGATTGGATATTTTGTTCTTAAGGAGAGAAAACAGCAAAAGTAACACAGAAATAGATCCATTAAAATCAATAGATTTTACATCTTCGACAAGTAGACCAGTGATGCTCCTGTCTCTTAAATCCTGGGGGGTTTTAGGGAATACATTCTTCACTTGTGCCCTGAATCTCTGTGCAGGTGGTTTTCTTACACACAGGAGAGACAAAATGGATTTGGAGCCCTTACAAAATACCAAGTGACTATTTCTCTTTTTTTTAATAAGCATCCAGAAGGCTTTGAACCTCACAAAACAAACAAAACCTGTCATTCCCAGACAAATGTCCAACTTGCTCTGCCCTGTGGAATTTGGACCCAGCTTAAAGCTCCACTGGCAAAGCAGACATATAACCGAAAAAAGTACACCTGGGCTTGGAAGATGTTCTTCCAAAGCTATTAAACTTCTGAGTAAGACTATAATAACTGATGTGAAAATGAGAGTGTCTTTTTTTTGTATTTTAATTATTCCTAAGTGATACTCATAAAAATATATTAGCTTATAAGGAAACTGCTGGAGAATATAACAGGGATGAAACTGCTAGCTTTCACAGGATTTTAATACACTTCTCTAGATGTACACCTGAACAACTTCAGGGAGCGAATGTTTTCCTGAAGATTTGGTTTAAGTAACTCCACTTTGAATTAAAAACACATAAACTATTCCAGAGAGTTCAAAATTACCTACAGAAAAGGCAACTCCTTCCTCCTAAATCTATAGGAATTTTAAATAACAGAGAAAACATCCTAAAGGCTGAAATCTAATGTTCTATGGTTAAAATAAAGTTAACAAATTACAGACTTTTCAGATTTTTAATAATAGTTATAATAATAATAATTTACCCAGTACTATAAAATATTTGCTGATATCAAATTTAGATTAGGCACTTGTAGGTGTGGAATGCACACACTCACAGAGACTTTATAATGCAAAAATTGGTTATTACTGGGGGGGAATTACACTGTGTTGTGATTTATCCACTTAAATGCTTAAACTGAAAAATAAGATACCCAATCACACGCAGATAGCCCACATAGCCTTCTTGGTAAAATGCCCTTCCATTTAAACACAGATTTTAACCTTTTCACCTTCGCTGCTTACATTTTTCTTTCGTTTTGTTCAAAGCATTTAGGTAAATTAGGATGAGGTCCCTCCATAAAAATGCAAGGGGATCAGTGAAACTTTCATCTCTAATTTATTCATGAAGGAGAGAGGTCTTTCCTGGTCATGCTGTGCATCATCCTGTCAGAATGACTTTCCTTCTTCTCGAGAAGGGATAAAGGGAGATAGAGAAATCAGGGGTTTGGACTTTCCTACTAATAATCACTGGAAGAGAGAAAACTGTGCATTGCTTTATTCAGTGGTTATTGTACTGGAGCTGAATTTAATATCACATATTACAAGGCCAAGTTTCAATATTAAAGGCACTGAAGTTACTAATGAGTGAAAATATAAATTATTTATGTAAGATGGCTAGATAGTCTTTTCATATGAAGTTCACACATAACTTTAAAAATATGAAACAGTGGATTCTCCTACCGACTCTAGCAGGTACAATAAATAGCTTTCTGTCTGGAAGACAGTAGAAGCATGCATGTGTTTGGGGAAGGTGTTGCAAGCATGCACAGCACACACACCTTGTCCTTATAACCGCAGATCCTGCCAACTCTAAGCTGTGCACAGAAATACTCACTTTTGATTTCAACGCTGGAAATTCACTACAGCTGAATAAAGTTTTAATATTAATTATAATAAAGAATAGATTTAATATTAATAATAATCCTGTTTCCAGGCTCGTGTTCCCCATCGCTTCCAAAATCTTTAGTTTTTGGATCAATTTCTTTTAATTATTGTTGTTATAATAACATCCCAGTTTGCACCCTGATCTTTTGGAGGGGCAAAAAGGCTTGTAATACAAATGGCCTTTATCCAAGCTGATGAATGAACTCTTCTGTGTTCCCCCAGCTTACAAAAATGATCATCTTTTATACGTGCTTTAAAAATAAAAGGGTGGGGGCCAGGGAAGCAGAGCAGGATCTGGTATTAGTCCTTTTAGTCGTCAGGAAATTACAAAATGTACACTTGCGGAGTAAGCAATTTTCGCACTCTGCTGGCACATCCATCTTTTTAATGAGCCTTGTTTATAACCTGACGCCATGTTTCTAGTCACCTACCCTGTTTACATCTTTGGCCCCTTTAATTAAGAGAAGAACCAGTTAAAAGAAAGTAAGAAGAAATATTAATATGATCTGATTAATTCAGCTAGCGGGAGGTTATGGGGTACCAAGGTTATTATAACCTATAAAGGCAACATGAGCAAAGCTGTGTTCATTTGTAATTTTATTAGGCAGAGCAAATTAGTGAGCCCACATGGCAATGACAAAAGACCCCTTCCTATTCTCTCTTACCCCCCACCGAAAGGGCCAGGCGCCTAAAGTTAGGCTCCATATTAGGCAAATGAGAGCTGATAAATCTCAGGCAACAACTAATGAGAATCTTCAGAGTTGGAGCTGTGCTAATTTGAAAACATTAGCTGGGATTTCTTTCCTTTTTTTGGTGTACGTACAAAGTCCAACCAACCCAATTCTGCTCTTGTCATGGGGGTCAGTGTGGTGAAGATGGTAAGGCAGAAAGGGGAAAGGAATCCACAAAGAGTTAAAGATAAAACATGGAGTAAAAATATGAGGGGGCCAAGAGGAAATGCTGATAATATGTAGATCATTAGGAAGAGCATATGTCATTGATAATACAACGAGGGATATAATTACATATAATTACATGACACTTATGCAGGAGCCCCTCCTAGTCCCCAAGATAAGGAAATCCAGATCTTTTCCTTGCACTGCTATGTTGCAGCATCCATGCAGTAACATTGAAATCATGACAACATTAAGCCCTTTTCAAGGATTTCTAGTGTTGCGTCTCTCATGGTGTGACTTCACCAAACTCACATAGACCTCCTGTAGAAAATGCAGGTGAATCCCAGCCCTGGTGCAATACACAAAAATCACTGTTGGACAAAGTGGTTAATCACAGCCATGTTAGTCCTGGCTAAAAATCGCTACATTATCTTGATGGTACACAGGTAATAAAACCCACAACAGCTTTCCAGCTCTTCAGAAGAAACACCTGACCTAATAAAATGCATTTACCCAGTGACTGCGGTGTGAAGAGAAAGTTCACAGCACTTCTGAGCAGTTCACATAACAGATGAACTGCACTGTACAGTGTGTACAGGTGAGGAAAACGAGGTACCTCAAGATTAGAGAAAAGAACAATAAACGTTCTACTGCATTCACATTTTTGTTTATTTATGTGCATGTTTCCACCAAAATCTTCTGTGGAACTCCATCAAACTGAGGGATTAAAAAATCACAAATAGTCCAGAAAATCTGGCTGAAACACCCAACTGAAATCACAAAACCCCTGAGGCTGAGCTATCAGAAAACTATCTTGAAGTCTTATGCTTCAGCCACTCGCCATGACTCTCATCTATTGCTGTATCTTTGCTACCTGTATCATTTAACTCTACTGATATTCCAAAATGTCACTTTTTATCAGACACTCACTGAGCTGCAAGCCAGCTGAGCGAGCAGATGGGCTACAGACCATAAGAACTTTCTGTTTAGTGTATAGCATGAAAGACAGAAAAACAAGGTCCCTGATAGCAGTAAGAGAGTTAAAATAGACACGGGGTAGAAGCAATTCTAAATTTTTAAGTTTCTCAATTCATAAAGCTAAAGATTTAAAAGGAGTTAAAAGAGATGTGAAAGAAGGAATGAAATATGTAAAAATTACCAAACAATTACTCAAAGAAAAGGTGTGGGGGGAGGTTTAAAACAGAGACCATCTTACTGAAAAATCAATTTTAAGAACATTATATTTCACACTTCATTGTTATCTCAGTTTAGGTAGCAAACCTAATAATACTGAAAACCATTTTATGTGTACCTAAATCATCCAGTTCTCACTGTTTTTCCTCACCTAATCCTCAAATGATTTCATTAACACACAAAATTCCGCAGTCCAGGTAAGACATCAGTGATGGGACATTGTCAGACTGAAAGGTCACACCTCATTGTGGTCCCTGACTACTGCATGTACAGTGAAGTTGCTCTTTTTGCTCTTGTGATAAATTTTATTCACTTTGTTAGTCCCAATTTTATTGAAATACATTGAAGTAAAAGATTTCATTACCAAGCCCTAGGTGCTGGCAGGGAAGTTTAAGGCAATTTAGGTTAGCTAATTTATTCATCTTTCTTTTTGCATATGACCTTGGATTTTGAGAGTTGGTACCTCCAAGACTTCTGCTAAGTCACTGCCCATGGCTTTAGGATACTACTAAGGGTAGGAAAATTCATGGTGACTGACAGGTTCAAATCTCTCTTTCACAGCACTGCCTGTAAAAGCCAAAAGGCAACAAGAATTCAAAGATAAATTCATTATTAAATTTATATACTCTTATACACACTTTATAAAGTATTATTAGGTGCTATGGGTTTTCAATCACTTATGTTAGTGGTGTGTTGGATTATCCCAGGGATTTACTGGTGTGGACCAAAGAGCTGGCTTGGGTCTTGCAAGATAGCATCAAACCCATTGCTTCAAACCAAATCCAGAATCCCTCTCTGGAAAAGCAGCATTGCCGTGAATTCCAGATTTCTGGAGGGAAGGTTTGAAAACCATTAAGTTCATTTTTTATTTTGTCTTCTGTTTCTCCACACCATCAAAATCTGGGTAAGACTAGAAAACATCAACATGCCAAAGTGAAAAATATCATTTAAAACAATCTGACACCTCAGTGCTGGGCCCCACGCCATTTTAACACAAGCTGGGATGCAGACTTGAAAACACAGAAGAAAATTAGTTCTTGGGATATCTTCAAGTCCAATTTTGTACTTGCAAGATGAAAGACAGGACTTTTTAAAGGAGTCTAAACAATTTCAGGCTCCAGATTTTAACAGCTTTCAGTCGACCCAACCTTTCAGATAGGGATACCAGCTGTCATCCTCAATGCAAAGCAATTCTCTGGTAGTGTAAACCTCCCATCCACCTACTCTGCCTTGCCTCCTTTACTTCTCCTTACCACAGGGTGGTGAGACTAAAAACACATGATGGTGAAGCTACAGCGTGCAATAAGAGCAATTCTATAGCAGCTTTGAGTTGTCATATCTCTGTTCAGCTCTAAGTCTTCTCGTGCTTTGGAGGTCAACTTTCTTTGATGAACCAATTTGTTTTCCCCAGAAAATGACCTTCCATGTTCCCTAGTTCCTTCTTTTTAACCATCAGGAACAAGGAAGCTGGCAAAGTACTCCAGGACCAGCCTGAAATTGAGGAATATAAACTTAGGACCAAAATCCAGGAAGGCTGCTGAATGCCTCTCAAAGAGAAATTATTCTTCTCTTGTTCTTCTCCACCAAGTCTCAGTGGACTGATGAAAAATAATCTGAACTGCATGAAAATCCCTGTTACATGTGAACGTTCATATGGAAATAGCTTTGTGGCTATTCATTACCTGTTTATATTTGCAAGGTTAAAAAGTTTAATTGATCGTTCAATAAATTATCACTTTACAGATCAGGTTAGGCTCTTAAACAAACCACGAATCACCATGTTAACACGCAGATATAAATGAGTCTTTCTCAATAGGATAAACACTGTCCCCCATGTATGGTAGGTGTGGCAATTAGATTATTGATTTTAGGTAAATGTCTTGTTAATTATGCAGGAGGCTTCACTACTCGTGTTAATTAACTTACTGCTCCTTTGAATCAATACACTGTGGCCTCAGGAGGAAAAGCGTCCTCCCCCTGGTCTTTGGGGCAAAAGAAAAAGAGAGAAGTTTTGTTCATCTCCTTTCCTGTCTTTATTCCTGAAATAGCTCCACAACTTCTCTGTTCTACATGAAAAACAAAGAATGAAATGGAGAGTGAGAAAAGTGTTAAGGGAGCACCAGATACTTCAGCCAATGAAAATGAAATTCAGACTTCTCTCAATGAAAGACAAAAGTAATGTTCATCCTCTAAGGACTGAACTCTAAATGGTGCAGAGATTATCAGTGAACCAACCTGCAGAATTCATCAGTACAAACCCTTTCCAGGTTCCTGAGAACATGAGATCTCTTTCTTTCCTTGATCATTTTTTAAACTCTCCTTACAATTTATTTCTCTTTTATAGCTTAATCAGAAACTTGTCTCACAGGAGAATCTTGCTCCTATTCTCGCACTTCAAACTTCCCTCACCTATAACCTCTTTTTCTCAATCTCACATCTTAATTTTCTACTGAAGTTGCCACTTGTCCCTTTCTTCTTTTCTCTGCCTCTAGTCTTCCTTTACAGGCAAGTGTTAGAATGACCAATACACCCTTTTACACCACTACCCCTTTAGCTGGCTACACTTTCAAACAACTATGCAATTAAAACCATTCTCAAGTTCAAACCTGACTATCTTAAATATATCTTAAACAGTCAGCACAGGCTTAGATCAAATTTCAGACCACTCTCAAGAAGAAAAATTCAGATTCATCCAGTAGAGGTCTAATTTTATAGACTTATGTAAAAAGGTTTGTCTATTTATTTTGTTGCTGCTTGCTTGGTGCTTAATAAGCTACTTTGATCCTATATTATCTAACAGAGATCTTCCGTCAGGAAGTCCCATGCAAAACTTCTCCCAAATTTTTAATGTTGTTGGAATTTCTGAGCTCAGAGGAACACAGGTTTTGTCCAGATTAACATTTAGGATTAGAATGATGACTGCAAGCATGAATTTGCCCATGATCATGGTCCAAATCTATATCAAAGCTCCCTGGAAGCAGGTGGATCTAGATGTCTGGGCCAAAGGTCAGTCATTTCGTTTTCATCTGCAATAAATGAAATAAACTGAAAACAGTTTCCTACTTGGCCTTTGGTTGGTTTCATATTTTCTCCTTTTCTTTTGGTGATTTTGCAATTTAAATCCTGTTTGTGTTTCTTTTCCTATATGTTTTGTTTGTGCTTTCTTTGGTGAAGAGCAGAGATGAACGATTAGGACCATAACCCTGAAGATCCTTAAGCATAACTTTATCCATATCAGCAAGCTCAACGTAGTAAACAGAGATTTTACATGAACAAAGTTACTCACATGTCTTAAGTGCTTGCAGGATCAGGACCTTAATCTTTTGTTTTATGCTATTCGTTGACCTTGGTCATGTACATTTTTATTACTGGTATGAAGACGTACAAGGTAGAATGGGTGACATTCCTGATGCAGGGAGAGGTTTAACAGGGGGGAAAGAAATGGAAGTGGTTTTTCAACTGTTCTAAAAATAACCTAAAAAAATCTCTTGGTAAAAGTTTGAGACTAGCTTGCATTGATGTTTACATGAAGCCTGTTATACATAATTTTCCGAAGCTGTTTTCAATCATGCAAATGATTTTTTCCTTTGCAATATGCTAATGCAATCTGATTTATTTCAGTTGTAAAAGTTAATTACAATGTGTTTGTGAGTCCCTAAAGATGATGTATTAAATGTTTATAACCAGGATTATTAAAATGTCCTGTCTCGATTACAGTGCTTCTCTTTCAAACACTAGAACTAATTGTAGCCTTAAATCACAACAACCTCACCGTTAAAATTAACACAAGGGCAACATTGCATAATTTTAATTAATTTTAATTTGGCCAAAGCAAATTAATTTCTGTTTTCTAGAAGGACAGCTAAACTCTTCCCCAGCCTGCTCCCGTTAAACACGGAGTTCATAAACTTCTCTCTTATTTTCAACATTTGTATCCCTTTAATGATTCGAAGGCTGCATATTTACACTTTAAAATGCTCTTTGATTCTTCATGCTCTTTCTGTTTGCATTGAAATGACGGTATTCATATCTTAAGTCCTTATTACTGTGCTCCCATAAAAAGAGAATGAAATAATGGTGCAATATCCAGTATTTCACTGGCTGTCCATGCCTGTGCATAGCACTGAATCTTCTGTAAAAAACCTATTTCAGAGTCTCTCGAAGCTCTTGGACTTTCAGTTTTCCTTTACTGAACCCCCTGAAAGAGCTCCTGATGTCTGATGACAAAAAGTCCTTACCAAAAGAGAACTAATCTAGAGAAATAATTAATTTGCACACCTACATTCTCTTTGCTTTGGTGTTACACTAAGGATTTTTGCAGGAAAAATGAGTTTCTTTGTCTGGGTGGCATAAGTCATCTTGTTTATGAATTACCCAACTGAAGCTTGAAACTCCATGCTGTGTGACATCACAGCTGGTTGCTGTGGTACCACAATGGTGTCACAGAGATTTGAAGTGAGTTTGAGATCAAAAACAAGAGAAAATGAGAACATTTATTTTCTTATCTTCTTTCTTGTTACTGGTTTTATAAACATAACCAAAACTATCAAACTCACGCCTAGAGGTCGTCCTGATGCAGCATTTGAAATCTCCCTTTTTTCCCTTATGAAATACCAAATTCCTATAATGGTAAGTGTGGGATTTGGCTGAACACGACTAATTTGTTGCCAGGGAAAGGAAGCAAAGTTTCAATTCAGGGAGTTTCCAGTGCTTTTTTTCCAAAGGGAGCTGTGGTTTGCCTCTCCCACCCACAGAAGCAGCTGTGGGAGTGAGGGATGGGTAGGGAAGGGCTTGCCCTTCCTTGTGAGCTAGGAGCTGGAACAAGAACAAGCTCGCTGCCTTCCATGAATAGAAAGGAATCACTTGTCCCTGTGTAGCACTTAGAAAGGGACAGACAGGAGCTGCACTGATATGAGGATGACCATACTGAAGCAAACCAAAAGTCAAACTAGACCAGGATCCTATCTCAAATTATAGCAAGAGCAGTTGCTTAGCCAGAAGCATAAAAACAGGTCACACATGTGACACCACCCATCCATGCTTCATGATTTCTAAGTATTTAGTAAGATTCTTCCATTAATTTGATCTGTCTTCCTAGGACCCATGAAAACATCTGCAACATCCACCAGTAAGAAGTTTCTCAGCTCAGCTATCAAAAACTGATCAATGTAGTCTATTCCTTTTTCCCTAAATGCTTCAAAGCAATTCTCAAAGGTAGATAAGGTTTATTTTCCAACTTCGATATAGGGAGAAGTTGAAGTGGAAAAAGTCTGAGTTATCTGTCACCATCTTCAAGTAACTACATGATACAAAAAGTCAGTCACTTAGTGATCAGCTACAAGACTTTGAGCATTCCATAGGTCTTTATGACTGTATTCCTCTTCCATGCTATGCTGGGGGAAAAAATGACATCTGTACTGTGTATGCTGCTGTAGTTTGTCTCTTGATAAAGGAACCAAATTCAAGTGCATACAGATCATCAAAGTGAAGCTGGAGAGGCCTCTGTTTCTCACCTCTCTGTTCCCATAATGACCTGATGAAGCTGCTGCTTCAAAGAGGGAACAATCATGGGCTTGAGGGGATCATCTCACCTACATAAACACAGTTCACTGGTGCGTGCATTTCTGTGCCAAGTGATTCAGTTATAGTCCTGGCACAAGAGTCAGGTCAGAGCTGTAGCTGCCCTGAATTTGAAAGGTAACCTGAATTACTTGTTTATTAACATATTCCCCTAAGACTTTATATCTTTCTCTGCTCCTCAGCTGCATATGTGGAAATAGCCCTTCTGCAACACAGCAGCATGTTACCTGTGTGGTCCTAATCAGCTCTTTTCACTAGGAACCTGTGTCCATTTGCTCTTCTCACTCCTCCCAGCCCTCATGTTCAGACACAGCTGCACTGAAAATTCCCACTGAGGGAGACATAAATCTTGCCATGGCCAAACATGTCAAATAGCAAAGCTGCTGTCTTTAAGCACTGTCTGTCTGCAGCCTGCCATCTTCATCCTTCTGGTGGACAAATGGCTGCTGTAGTCTCACAATCCAGAGAGTCAGAGAAATACAGGGCAAAGTGATCTGTCTTCTCAGTGGATCATCTCACTAGTGAGAAGAAACACATTTGCTTTAGGTTTGATTTACATGCTATGGGCTATCTTTAGCATCCTGCTGATTTCCAAGGAGATCTCTCAACACAGATATTAACTCCTCAAATAAAGCCAAATAGTGGCTTGGCAGGGACTTGCTGCATATCAGCTGAAAGCAGCAGTGGTTACAGACTTTGCTGGACAGCACATCATGAAGAAAAAAGCATATGAGGTTTGTAAGGTCTGTCTGTTCAAATCCTATACTCAGACTACAGGCAAGCATCACCACGATAGGAGAATCACAAAGTCACCTCAACTATTCTGTGATTTTCCACCACAGTAAGAAGTAGCATTCCAGTTCATTTTCTCCCATGCCTTCCATCAGTAGACTGAGGATGAAGCATGGACAGAATGGACTAAAACCACAGATAACAAAGCAGTTCTAATTTCTTGGATAAAGACCAACCCAAGCACCTAAAGAACAGGTTTTCAGAGTTGATGAACAGCTACAGATATCACAGATAGGTGCTCAGCAGCTCTTAAAACAGGACTTTGCTCTTTGAAGACTGTTTCAGCCTATGGGCTATATTTCATAGTGTAACAGACTGTAACACACTATATTTTGCTATAAAGACAAGAATTTGAAGCAAAGTGGTGACTGAATTCCCTTCATTCATCATTTATAACTGAGTGTACACAGACAAAGATGAGGCTCTTTGCTTATAGTCCGAGCTGGCTGGATACTTTCCAGAGCCCATAAAATATAGTGAAAGTTTATATGGATTTACCTATTCAGACTTGATCCTGAGCGTTGTCTTTCGGCACTATTTTAACATGTGCTACAAAAGCAGTGTCAGACTGTCCTCAGCAATACTGTATGACACTTAGCCCCATCCAAACAGCTCTTCACCTTTTCTGCCAATGGAGATTCAGCAGCTGAAGGCAGAGGCTGCAGAGAATTTCTGTCACCCACAGTGCTAATGACTGAAAGCCAGCATCAAAGTAAGAAGCATAAATAGGAATTCCTTAATTATAATGAATGGCACATTAACCTCAGCATGAATCTGTCATGACTTTTCAAAATGGCACACGCATGGTGCTGTGCTTAAGTTAATGCTCTGGGCTTTTCAGTTTTTCACTTCAGATCTGAGTTTGCTTTTCCGACAGAATGGCTCCCGTCCAGCTAACATCAATCATGGTGGGACATATCTGTGTCCAGCAATACAGCAATATCCTGAGAAATATTGATGGTAAAGAAATTTGCTCATCTGCTGACTGTTGTGTTTCTTGTTCTGGGGATAAATAAACTTGTTAATTCCCAAGAAATGGGATTAGGCATTTACCACTAGTGTTAGATCCACATACAAGAGGCCAGATTCCCTGTAAGTCATCAAAGCTCTGCTGAAGTCCATGAAATTATGCCAGTCTTTACCAGCTGAGACCCTGGCCAAAAACACTGTGAAAAACCACAAATATATTGCTTTCCATGAAACAGAAAACACAACTGTTACAATATGATGGAAATGGTTTCATCAAGCATGTTGCTATTAATGGACCTCAGATACACTAAAAATAGGGCTGCTTTTTAAAATACATGATAGAGCAACCAGTTTATGAACAAACCCTGATGGTAACTACTATGCTGCTTTTCCAGGTGCCAAATGCAGAGAGATAAACACTGCCATCTGTGAGAACTGCTGACCATGGAGCACTAGATATCCTTTGGTAGTCTTCCAAGCTCAGGCATGCTTCCCCATACTGTGGCTTTGAGGATAACATGCCACTGTATGTCTGAGGCACACAAAAATGAGTTATGGTGGGACTATATGACATAAAACTAAGGGTCATATAACTTTTAACCCCCCTGTAGAGTGCTGACAAGAAGAGACAGAAAAAAGCTCCCATCTTGCCATTTGGGTTTCACTAAGCTCTTAATAACTTTGGAAAGTCCTGAGGTGTTTTCTTAAAACGGGCATCATAACTATCAGAAAGGCCCAAATGTCCCATGGCCAGGACTTTGACTGACCCAGTGTTTGTTTTCTTCTTTAATTTGTTGCCCAAACACCTGGAAGTTTTCATTCAGGTTCCTGAATATTTGGTCCATAGTTTCATGCCAGGAAATGGCTTGATTCTGTGGTTGGCCTGAGCTGACTGAGGTTTTTTCTCCTCCTATGCATTCATCAGGTGTACAACTTTGGTTTGCAAATCCCCTTCACATGGTGCTGTGACAGGCCTGTAATTTAGCTTGGAGTCTCAACCTTCTCTAGAGCAACTCATTTGGACCAGATTCTGTAAACAACTCATTCTTGTTTACAGCATCTTTAACCTGTAGGGAAAGGGAGAGTTTACCCATCATTGGAAATACAGAATACAGGAAAAACTGAAGTGGTATAATGGCACTGTTCTCCACCTACAACAGACACAGTTGACTCAGCCAAGCTGACTGGTCAAGCCCAAGTATCACAACTGATTCTCTAATTGTTTCTTTTGCCACAGCCCAGTACCTTTATCCCATGCTGCCACATATTCTCCTGTCAATGATGAGCTGCACACATATATTCCAATCTCTTCTCACTCATCCTGACAGGAGTAAACAAGACTTTTAACAGCCATTTGTCTCCTTCTTGCTTTTATCTCCACTATTCTCCTTAGTGAATAGTACTGGAGCTTTATTCAGTATATCAATGCACCTCACATATCAGTATTTATCATTACTAATTTAATGATGGGGAGACTGAGGACAGGTAAGCAAATTGGCTTGCCAGAAATGAAGAATAGCTCTAAATTAAGCAAGGTGGATGGGTTAGAGGAAAAGACCATATCTCCTGGAAAACAAAACTGTGGGTTTTTCCTATGCCTGTTTTTGTTTTGTTCTTGGTTGTAAATTATTACATGAATGTGCACTTCCTAATGATGGACACAGACAGTAAGGGGAAATTCCATACAGGCAGGGGAAGAAGATACAATTAATTTTACTATATTTCCAGCACAAATTAATCAAAATAAAGGCCTACAGTTCATTAGAATCTCTGTTTTCACATTTTCAGGGCCTTGTCAAGTATCCAGGTTATATGTAGACAGAATGAAAAGTCCAGATTTTAAAATAGTCCCAGAACTGAAATACTGTAGAGCCACAAAGCTCAGGACCAATCCCACTTAGTGTAAATCCATAGAAGCTTTCACTAAAAGTTAACAGTCCCCATGTTTTCCTATGAGCCAAACCTCGAAGCTTTTTTTTCCCAGCTGCTCTCTCAGTCTGGTGTTACTTCTGGCCAGAAAAGAGATCCAGAAATTTTATATGTTAGGGTGTCATCAGCAGAGAGCATCCTGTTAGCTACATGGAGCTTGAAGCAACTTGCAAGCTTGCACTTCTGACCCGATTTCTTGAATGCAAAGGTTTTCTTCATTGCTTCTAAAAATAATATATAATGTATATATATACATATATATACACATATATATATACACATATATGAAAGCCCTGATTGGGAAGGCCTGAAACACATATTCATTCTAGCTCCCAGATCTCTCAGATTCTGATTTCATTTAAAGTTGGGTTTGATCAAAACTAGAGGTGTTCTTCACCCAGCCCTTCAAAATCCCAGCCCTGGTTTTGAGCAAATATGCTTAAAACCCATCCCCAGCAGCTTTCTGTTGGGTTTCCTTTTGATGACAAAACGGTTTCTTTCTCCACTCAATGGGCAATGAACCTTTCAACATTTACCCCCATGGCTGCAACAGCTTCATTTATCTTCATCTTTGAAAGCAACTCTATAATTATATCTCGCATTGTTCTCTACAAGCCACTCGCCAGTTAAGAAAAATATGTAATCAGCCGCCTTCCTTTCTAGGCAAAGGTACGTGTGACCAGTGAGACCTTTCCAAACTAGGACTGTAAAAGAAGTTAGATGTTAGATAAGGACTATTCTCCAAAAGAGAAATATATGCAAAAAGGAGAAGATAGACATCTTGCCAGAGAGTAGCATTTCTAGATAAACACTTCTGGTTATAGATGATTTCAGATCACGTATCTGCTTTCCTGTGTTCCTTTGATTATTACTGCTTGTCACCGATACTAAAATTGGAATCTGTGGCTGGCCCCCATTCCCTATTGGCAAATGACCCTGAAAGGGTTATCAAGGCCTTATACCCAGTTTTTTCCTCTTCCCGTGCCTTTAATTGTACTGGCAATCTCATGCAGCGCGTGAATTGTGAGAAGAGAAGGAGGGGGGAAAAAATGCAGAAGATGTTGGGTTGGAAACCATGGAATTACGTCATAAACACAAAGTTTCTCATAGGAAAGTCTCTGTCTTAACTACGCAGGATGGGGTAGGGGTGTGGGAAGGAGGAGGGAATTCTTCAGGAAACTCAGAAAGAAATAGACCTCTCCTCTTGTCTCTCACGTTTTGCAGAGTAAATGCTTGGCATTAAAGAAGCCATGGGCTCCCTTGTCAGGATGAATCATCCCCTTGGAATCCACACAGAGCATAGGATGAAGAGGCGGTATATTGCAAAATGCCAAATGCATGTGCTGGAATCACAGCCTGCTGATTGCAGCACAGCCCGCAAACTCAGCCTCGCTCACTCTCCTTCCCATTTCTGCTTTGTATCTTGTCACCTAAAACATAAACAAAGCTGAGGAGTTCACAGGGAGAAATGAGGGGGTGGAGGAATGGGGTGGAGAGAGGATGAGGCGAGGTTTCCAGTGAGACCCAGCTCTTCCTTTTGCTGCCCACAAGAATGAGAACATTCTTCTCGCACAGCCTGGTGCGTGGACCCCATCCACACCCCTCCTTAGTAACAGACACATGCTGCTGGAAGACAGCATCACTGGGATGCTCCTGGGTGTTTTTCCCAGCATCGTACATTTGGTTTGTGTTTTATTGCTCTGGCAGTATTAGGCACTCTTAGAACAAGATTCTATAATTCTATAAGATGACACTTCAAGAACACATGGAGAAAAGACAACGGCTTCAAAATTAGTGTAGCCCAAAACCAGCTACCAAGTTACTAGAACAAAACAGTGTATAGGTAACATTTAGTATAAGGTAACTTGTTTTAGTGTTGACCTACAAAAGCATATAAACAAGAGAAACTTTTCAAAGAGATTGTGTTTATTTACTCCACAGCATTTCCTATGAAGTAGAAAATAATAGTAATAACAACAGAGAATTACAGGTGAAATAAAATAGACGTGAAAAGCTTTTCAAGTGTTCCCTCTTAAAATTTTAAACTGATGGCCCATGATATTTCCCCTTTTTTTGTGTACCTTAACATGGGATTGCCTTTTTGGCATCAAGATAGCGAAAGTAACGAGATAAAGTTGTACTCCAGGGAAGCTGCACAAAAGGGTCTATTTCCACAGTTCCCACTGTTCTAATAAATACAACTATTTTATTCCCACCACCTCCTCTTTCCCACATGCCTCTGACAATTGGCAGTAATAGAGTTGCTGAATTCAGATGGAAAGAAGGAAATGAAATATTAAAATAACAAGACAAAGATAAGATTTGCATTTGTACTTATACCATTGGCTTTTAAGAGAGTTTCCTCCATTAATATTAGATTTTGACAGAGGGAGGAGGAGGCCAAGTCTTTGTGTGTTTCAAATGCTGACCCATCATCCTGCTGTCATTAGTAGCGTGTTTCTGAGCTAATGGATCATTCAGCAGTAACAACTTAATCCAGATTGGGCAGATACACACAGCCCCATCTCTGTCAGGCTAACCAGGCCACACAACCTGGAGTTTATGCCAGATTTACACTGGATATGTCTAGACAGACAATATCTGATCTGGCTTAAAGTAAGAGTGGCATGAACAGACAGTATCTGTGATGGCAAAAAACCTGGCAGGACAGAGTTAAGCTGTGACATTTTTTTCTAACAAACTTAAGCCAGTATGTAAGAGCAGTATATCGCATTATGTTGCCACACAGCTTTTCACTTGGTACTAGGTGTCCTAGTGCTGGATTTTCTGTATCACTGAAATGCAGGTGTAGCCTTTGTTTACAACCTGCTGTGAGCTCTGCATCTTTCTTGTGGTTGATTCAGCAGCTGCACAGCTCATAAATGAGGCTTAGAGCACATGGAATCCATGCAAGAATTTGTTATGACTAGATGAAGCTGTTTCTGATGATGTACCCAAGCAGTTTGATACCAAAGCATTAAAAATATTGACAGTATTTGGCCCTGGATTTAATGTTCTCACTAATTCTACCAGTATTCTTGGAAAAAAAACTTTCATGTGTCTGCCGATATTTGGTTTATAACCTCTTTAAAACTCCATTGACTTTTTTGATTGCCAGAGACCCTTTCTTCCATATGCTGCCCCAAAGTGAAATCTCTTTTACTTGACCATATCAAAAGGATCAACTGTACAACTATTTTGTGCCTCCATGGCATGTTTGCAGACTGCTTTCCAAGCAAACCATGCTTTCCATAGGTTCTTTGGTAAGCCTGGCAGAACTGCCACCCATAAATTAGAAGTGTCCTGATTCACATCTGAGCTGCAAAAAATGTGCAAGACATAAACTGAACGAGTCCAGCCACCGGATGGGAGGACTCAACTAATTGGTGGAGTTGGCTCAAATACTTGGCCACCAGCTGGCTGATATAGCAGCCTCCAGCCCCAGGGAGTCAAATGTTCCACCCAGAATCAAAGCTGGGTCTCTTTAGCAGCAGAGCAGAGCAATAACCTCTGGTACCACATGGCTCAGCCCATTTTTTAATTATTATTATTAATTTTGAAATATAAAAATAGCATAAACCCCTTTCCAAAATTTAATTTGCATTTTTAAAAAAAAGCAGAAAAGAAAAGAATGAAAGCATATGGTATCAATCATATTTTACAATACTTGTAAGTGCAGTTCGGAAACATGTGTTTCCTAACTGCTCATTCAGCAGTATCTGTATAATTTTTCTAAGCAAAAAACAGCCCTCTAAACAAAGCATTTAAACTAACCAGCATTGCATGATATTGTACTTAGCTGAAATGAACCATTTGATTTGGGTGCAAGCTGAACCGAACCAGTGGTTACTGTTGCTCTGTTACTAGTCCAAAAACCTTCTTTCAACTTAAATTAGATTTGGGAAGAAAGGAAGAAAGATACCATTCCTTCAAGTATCACTGCAATTGCTACTCCTGTAATAACAAATACTGCAAGCCTGGTATATCTTGCTCATGCTGTTGCCACAGCATTTTCTACAACAACAGAGACTCTGCCTTAATGGAACCAAGCAATGGCTCATCAAAACAGGTTCCCTGTCTCAATACTGACTTTTTAAGTGATGCTTCCAAAAAAGCACAGGATCTGCCTCCTTCATTTATCCAGTTGATGTTGGGAAGGAAAGTACTTGATCTTGATCTCCTGTGATGATGAATTAATATTTGGATCATCTATCTTTCCTTTACCATTGAGCATGGCTGAAAAAGTAGGGTCATATTGCTATGAGTACCTTGAGATGCCAACATATAAACTTCATGAATTCAACTCATATCTTTAATAACCCTTCAGAGATCCATCACACATCAATGTGGAGAAATAACAAGAATTGGTTCCAGTCACCTATGCCTCAAACCAAATGCAACACTTTTTTTTTCTCAGCTCAGGTCAGTACTCCCCCTCTGCCCACCACCCTCTCCGATATCACCATCCTGTCAAAACCCATTTTCTCGGCTGAAAGCCACTGGGTGATTTTTAGCAGATAAATGCGCCACCTTCAAAAGTCAACTCTATCACATTTTGTTTGTTTGTCTGTCTCACTGCTATGTTCTGCACACCTTCTCGCAACACAGTGATAATATAGTTATTGCCAGAAAAAAAATGGATGGACATTCCTCTTCCTCTCTCAGTCGCACTGACATCCATTCATTTTCCACTGAAATAACTCCATTGACTTTATTGTGCTTGTTCTGACTTGGTATTGGTACAAGCAAGAGAAGAACAAGGTTCTATTTTTATTTTTCATTTCCTATGTGCAGCTGGTGTCTGAGACCCTGCAGCATGCTGGCCTCTGCTGAGAAACTTCACAAAATTCCACCCTTCTCTCTGAAGATAACACAAGGGTTTATCAGCAAGAAATTAGCCAAGCAATCAACATGCAAGAGGATCCTCATTTAATAAGTGCTAACTTTTATTTTCCTAATTGGCATTAAAAACAATAACACCACGTCCATGATACAATTTGATTAAATTGGCTCCAGTGGCTTTGGGAGCAGTAATATGATTAAATGTCTAACATAGAACATGTTCTTGGTGGCTGATCGGCAAAGTGCCTAGTTTTTATTCCACATACGCTGCAATTCTGGGTGATGATGGCATTAGCCATTTTCTACTCAAGCCTGATGGAAAATCCAAGTGCTTTCCCAACAGGAAGACCTGAGAAACACCCTGGGGCAACACTGTGGAGTGAAAAACTGGAATCATTCCCAAATATTCTTTTCCCACCTCTCCTTTTTATCTTTCATCCATGTCCTTGGTCATTGCTTGACCTGAGAGTGGAAAAAGTTTTCCTACCATCTATCTTGAAACACAACCAGCAAAGTGAGGATCTTGACACAACCCACAGTCTAACCCACACCACATGTCAGGGGCCCTCCTCCCCCTTCATACATACAACACAAATGGAAGTATTCATTCCACATTTAGGAAGTTAACATATCTCCCATGGCCAAACTATGTAATTATTCCTTTATGATCTGTTTCATAGCTAAAATGACTGAATGAAATTTAACCCCTAAAGCAAGAGATTTCTATGTTGTGTCATTATTTGTAAGTCGCTTAAATACATTTCTTCTGTGCTAATGCATTTGCTACCTTTAAGAAATTTCTTTTAACTCTAAGAATTTATGAACAAATCCTATCAAGCAGCTTATAAGACATCTATTCATACACTTGAGCATAAGCATGTGCATAAGTACCTGATGCACTGAAACCAGCAGCTTCTGCGCAGACCAAGATCCATTGCAGTCCAGTTTGATTTCAAGGGAATTTGCCAAGATCCCAATAACACAGCTTCCCAAATAAATTATGCAAAACAGCATCATGATTTTTACAAAGAGAGCAGTTTATATATCCCATCATATGGCTAACAGATTAGATATTATAACAAATCGTTTTTTCTCATGTTGCGACTTATCCTAAAGGCTCTCTGGCATCAGGACACCAAGGAATAAACCAGATCAAGCTCAAGGGATGAAATATCTGAACAGATTTGTGTTGATCCGTTTCCACAGTGTATTTTGTAGGCTGGTTAAAACAAACACAAGAAGGCCCAGGTGGATTTGTCAACATATTTATACTGGACATAGTGGAATAAAGTGTCTCCAGTGCTTCAGAACAGAACATCTCCAGGTGCACAGCAGCATCCAGGATCTGATGCTGCTGAATACAGAGCTCAGCACTAAGACAAAAGGAAATAATTATTTCAGCTCCTTTTATCAGACCCCACATCGTGCATCTGCACTTGTTCCAACCCAGGGCAGACTTCACTGTTGATTTTTCATGTTTCTGAGAAGTTTTAGTCATATGCAGAAATATGTTGTGATTGTCACTGTATAAGGAGATGTCTTTCTACACAGCACTTGACCCTGACACTTAAAGAAGGAAAGATGGGAAGCATCATGACCAGGTCGTTTAAGCGGATAAGGAGAGAAGGCAGAGTAAATCCAAGCAGCTTCTGCAAAGGATGTGCTACAAACTCAGGTTCTGGGTTCAGTACCTACATTTCTAATTCAGGAAAAGTCATCTGTCCTCTTCCCTGGCCAAGATGACTGTCTAATAGATAACTGGGAAAGTTAAGCTACTTTGGGATTTAAATAATTCACAATGCAGAGGGAGAACAAACCTTTTCTAATTAATCAAACTTTATAAAATCTGATAATTTAACAGAATCTGAAGTACCAGTGATGATGTAATGACGTATCTTGAGACAAAATTCTATACATTTTATCTTTCTTTCTCTCTAAATCAGTAATTGCTAACATAATGATAAATAAGTAAAGATTTAGTCTCCATTCTTGGAGCCTTTGATGTAGTGCATGGCTTTTTTGTTCTAATTCCCTATAGATAAAACAGCCACAGATTACTCCTTTGTACCCTAACAGCTTTCTCACCATGCCTTGCCGCAGCACAACTTCTTGTTCAGTCAGGCTGGCAATATCTGTAGTGACTTACACTGCTTATTTTTTGTTTTCGTGCCTGCAAAGGTTCACACAGGCAGGGGAAGGCTCGTTTCTGAAGAGGAATAATGCACTGAGAAGCCTCCTGGACCTTGTTCATGGTCCTTTCCAGGAGAACTAATTGCCAAAACTAATTAAGACTGAAACTGATGGGGTTCTCTCCCACATAGACTTTACAGGATTAGGAACAATACTAGTTAGCTGTAAACACGGTCTCTTAAAAAAACTACAGATTCTCTTTGCCAAAGGCTTAGAGTGGGCGGGGATCAGAAGCTTTTTGATATGTAAGTATACCCAGCAGTAATAAAAGTCTTACACCAGGTTAACTACACAATTTGCTAATAACATTTGCTGACACAATCCATGAAAATCACTCTGGCAGCCTGATTTCTGGCAAGTGTACAAACGTTTTATTGAACACATGCTGCCTATGAAACATGGTCTATGAAAACATGGCCCCCCTATTCGCAAACGGGCAGCTGAGTAACATGTGAATAAATACCTGCTCTTGATTCCTCCTAGTTTATAGCAGGCGGGAACCCTGCAGTTCTTTCACACACGTTTTGGAGGGAAAAGCGAGAAAAAGTTTCTCCGCTAACTTTGGTGTTGGAGAGCAAAATCTCTGTACAGAATAGCCCATAACTTTCCTCACCAGTGAGCGTCAGTCAAGGCAGGCATCCCACGTAAAAGGAATTGCTAGTTTCACACTGTTTCTTGTTGAAATATGGTCTGCTCATGTTCTTCCACTCTAAGTGGAGCTTTGTAGAATTCAATGATGTATATTATGAGCCAGAATTTTTCAGCGACACAACTCTATGTTGCCTCCCCAGGAACTGCATGCAAGAATCTCAAGGTAGTGTTTTGCCCTGAGATTGGCCCTGTCTGCACAGGAGAAAGTCCCAGGGAATATGTATGACTAGACATATAAAATATGTATTCAGGCTGACCTACCCTTCAGTTTTAAAGCAGCATTTTCAAAGCAGGCACTGAAGCACTGACAATCACTACCATGATGCTAGAATAGCATGATGCAATTCAACAGAGACCTAGCACTTACTGGTACATGAAGCGTGCATGCAGTGGTCTCAGGATATACAGGATTCCTTCACCAACATCAACACCTCTAAAACATCCTGAGAAACAGGACAACACGAAACACTATATTACTGACTGCCTACTCAAGAGGGGCTGTCACAGGTAAAGAGATGGATTTATTTTTCCTGTATTTCAGATGAATAACTGCTCACCTCCAGGGCAATAATTAGGACTAGTCAATAACGGAATCATAGAAACATAGAATGGTTTGGGTTGGACAGGACCTTAAAGATCATCTGACAAATTTATTTCTCTGAAATTTATTTCTCTGAAACAATGATGTGTCAGTAACATCTATTTATTTGTCACATCTCTTGCAGCATCTCTTAGAATTATCCAGAAATGGGAAAAGTCCTCAAAATAATATAATTACTATCCAGTATAGTGGCTGGTAATTGGTATTTGCTGCTACAGGTTCCTGCTATACAACTCTATGCCAGAAGTAAATTACATTGGTTTGAATATTTTAATTTTAGCATTTTGATTTTTTATTTTGTACACACAAATATACAGAAACAAACACCTCTGAAACAGAAAAAAGTAAAAAGGAAAAGGAATAACCTGAAATTAAAATAGAGAAAGAAGCACTGGTCGCACCAATAAAATCATAGAAATTTCTTAACATAGTTGTTAATGACAGGTCATATCTGGTCATGTTGATTTATCAGCTATGCACTTCAATCCAAGTACATAGGTGTTTGCGAAAGAATTCACAAAATACATTGTGCAAATCTGCCCACAAATCTGGGCATGTTGTGAGTGAGCCTTGCCTAATTTATAGCATTGAGAGGAAGCTGGAAAACTTGTGGCTGGCCTAAGAGTTGAAAGATTTGATCAAAGCCAAACCTCCTGATTCAAAAGGATGCTTTATAGATTCATAAAAAGCAAAATGTTCTTATAGGTGCTCTGGGTGCTCAGCTGCTCTCTCCTTGATGTCCCAGGAATTATTTGCTAGAAGGCAGAGATACTTCTGCACACATGACTATCAGTTTTTGTACAGCCATTCCTGTACAGCAATCTTCGTGTTCGCATATTGAGAGTAATAACACTGGGGTATTTTTATGCCAGGGAGGAGCCTTCTACTTAGGGACTATTAGCATCATGTTAAACTTTTGGCTTCAGAGAAGAAGACCATCAAGTTTAACAATGAGAACTGTAAACTTCTCCTTCTGAGGAGATGTGTGATGTTCTAGCAGCATTCCGGCATTGTTTCCCATCTTCCCTAGAGCTGTTCCTTTATTTTTGCGTGGCTCAGACCCAAATTCAGTGCTTTTGGAACGGCTGGCCTGTGCCAATCTAGTAGTCTGAGTTAATGGTTTCTTATTGTTACTGCTGTGTTAGTGGCCAGAGTCCTGCACATTGGCACAACTAGAATGGCTTCTGTTATGCTGCAGATAATTAAGTTTGCATGACTTTGATATGTGCAAAATACACGCACACAAGATGGCATGTAAGAGGATATCCGTTATTGGCTTCTAATAACAATGTAGAAAAGAATGCAACATTAGAGTCCTCTAAAACTGCAGAAGTAATGCCACAATAAATTAATCTTTCCAGTCATTATGTCCACAAGTGTGAAGCAGTCTGAGTGATGCCAGATTCTTCCTCTACAAGAAATGCTGAATTCTGATAACCATTGAGTGATCCCTCATTTCTTCAATGTGCAAAGCTGTGAAACCCCAAGGGTTATTTTTTTTCCCTTTCATTTCTCTGCTGACAAGTGGCATGGGAAGTATAGAAAGAGTTTAAAAATTTAGCTTTGAGAAAACATATTCCCAATGGGACCTACTTTATACACTGATTTCAATGGAAAACTATTTTCCTAAAGGGTTTTTTTTTTCATCCCCCTTTCCAGCTTGCTTCATGAAACCAAATGTTTTACATAATATTGGAAATCAACCCCCACCCTTTACTTACTCCCTCCCTCTCTCTGCCTGTCTCTCTGTGGAATAGGCGAATCAATGGAGAAGTGTTCAAGCTTTTGTTAAAATGAAAGAATGGAAAATTAAAGGAGGTTGTTCAGAGTAACAGTCACATAAAAATGTACAGCCTGTGGTTCTTGACTCTCTTTGACTGTAGAACTGTTGCTCGTTTCTCTCCAGCTGCCTGTGATAAAGGTACATATGCAGTCTGTATATAATTATATGAGGGTGTGCAGGCAAACCCCTGCGCAGCCAGGATGATGTGAGGTTTCTCTATACACTCATTATGTTCCTGGACTTTCAGATTTTTGTAGACAAAATAAGATTTCTTTCATTAAAATGGGATTTATTTGTGGTTCAATAGCCCGAGGCTGTAGAAAACCAGGGCATTTCACCATTGTGTCATTGAACACTGAACTCTTGGCTTTTAATTATACAGGTTTCTGACACCCAACCAGACTTCTCTTTTTTTCCCTCCTCCCTTTAAGGGAGATGACGCAATTGTGACATAGCCAGGCCCCAAATAAGAAATTCCTAACCCAGATGGACACGGTATAAACATTCAGATGCAGAGACACTTGGTTTAATATTGCAGCAGGACCCAGTTGATTTGAACTACACTTTACAGAGGGCCTTGCTGGCCCTCAAATGAGAAATTATTGATCCAAATGGAGCAACATAAGGATTCTTTCATGCAGGGAGAGCCACATGGAGGCTTCTCCCAGGCAGATGGACCAGTTGAATAGTCAGTGTTTTCCCTGGTGAGAAATGAAACTTGAACAGGTTTTTCGTTTTCCCTTTTTTTCTTTGCTCCTGGTTTATGTGAATTCTTACGCAGTGGTATCTGAAAGTGAGGTATTTCTTATCCTGAAGTGAAAGAACTAAGACGTCCTTAATTATGCAAAGGTAATTTGACCTGACGAACAGGTCAAATAAAAAAGAAATACAATCCAGCTTCACGTAGACCAAGGAAATCTTCAATCTGAAAAAGCGCTGAACTGTCCCAATTCCTATTACAATTCAATTTGCATTGCCGTTGTTCAACACCTCTGGAGCTCAGGCCATCTGGGTTCTTTCACATCTGTGAACCAGGCTTCCAAAAGGTTAAAAAATCCTGATATTATAAATCTAACACCCAAGTCTGAAGGTCATGAAGTCGGACTCAGCCCTAAAGAATCAGGAGTCTGCCTGGTCCAGAGATTGACGCCTTCAGTAATCTATTTCACATAGCAGTGAATAAGCAGACTTTACACTTAAGAAAGGAGCTGTATGAAACTTCGAAGTGAAAATGTAGGATATGTGTGTGTGTGTGTGCACGTGTGTGTATATATATATATATATGGTTACTTCTTTTTTTCTTTTTCCTGATGCAAAAGACTCATTTTGGCATTTGGGATGATGAGGGGGAAATACAGAAATAAAAGAGTCCTCAAATGTTAATACCTCACTACTCTGTTGTTTGATAAAAAATGCCATTTCACTGACTTTAAATTTGCAATGGAGTTTATGAGATTTTATGCTGTAGAACATCAATTTTTTCAGGCACAATTTCACAACAATTTTCTGTTTCAGATAGCTCTAGAAGAAATATTCTCTCTTTGAATCCTCTAGCCAGATCCACTAAAGAAAGGACCATGCCACCCTCACAGAAAGACAAAGAATCAGCCATACATTGTTTCAGTGTGCATACATGGTAATATTTTTACCTATGGTATTACATCTCATAGGGAAAAATTATCTGGAAGGATGCTAAACAGAACTCAAATCAAAAGATTTCTAAGCACTACAGTACATGGCAATTTAATACAATAATAAGTCAAGACGGGACACCTAGTATTCAGTTGCCAGGCTTTTATCACATGCAACTATTAACATACACTGATTAGATGAATTAAATTTTTACAACCAAGAGAACGCCATGCATTCCCTTTGGACTTGGTTTAGTACTTCCCATGAGATCAGGAAGGCTTTTTGTAAGCCTTACTTCTTTCTCAAAGTAGTCCTGCAAACACAAACTCAGGAGGAATATTGGCAAGCTAAAACTTCTTTGTATTACCCATATGATGATAAAGAAATTCCCTAGTAGCAAAGGATCTCTAAAATCATTTCTAGGATAAACCTAAGCACTAGGCAGGCAGAAAATGTCCAGGTACTGAAAGATCTAACTATCTCCCATGTGCAGTATGGTACATCTGTAAGAAAGCTTTCCTGTCCATGTGGCATCTCCTGATGTGTTATGTACTGGCTAATCCCTGTGGTTCCTACAAATCATTAATGTGATTTTCACAAAGCAAACAGGCACAAGGAGAGAGAACGAGAATCTGACAGTGCTGCTCTCTATGGCTTCTTTATGCATAACTCTATGGGGTGGAAGTGAAACACGAAGCACGTCATGAAAACTGGTCAGAGCTCTTTACTCTGCATTGAGAGTTTTCTGGATTGGGTTGGCAGCAAATAAGAGGGTTTATGCACTTCCAGATGACTTAAAGGTGTTATGCAGAGGCAATGAAACCTTGGGCTAAGGGAGCAGAGGGCACATTGAGCTGCCTTATTTAGAAGGAGTTAAAAAACTATGGACACCCACCCAGCTCCTTTGTATTACTATTTTTTTTTAGCATCTTCCGCATGTCACTGGAAAAGACTGGGAGCAGCAATTGAATTAAATCTTGGCTGAATTATCCCTTTCATAAGCTTGTGTTTTCAGTTTTTTAAAGTAAAGGTTTCCTTTATTAATTTTACCCGGCTAGCATTCACTTAGCATTTGCTTTGAGGGATAATTGACAGGTTGAGGCGACACTCGCCAGAATGAGAGCCATAAATCAGAAATAATTTCCAAAATTGGCTGAGGGGCTGATATGTTGAATAGGCAAATACAGGTAAAAATCTCTCTATTACGCCTAACAGGAGCGGCAAATGTCAAGCATGCGCTCCTTAATGCACCAGATTAGATTAAATTTGTGGTTCCTTCTTTGGGTGATTTTATCTTTGGAATGTTACTGTGCTCTGACAATGCTACCAGACTGCTCTCCTGGAGGGGGTGGGTGTTTCTATTTTTCTCTTAAATGAGGAATAACCAAAATTGCCATGGCAAAAAATGAAGATTATTTTAACTCTAGCTTGTTTTTAAAATAAGTCCCTTTCATAGTCAAGGCTGTAGAGTAAAAACAAACAAACAATCAAAAAGCTTAAAAAAGCACCAGTGCCCAGAAGATTAAAGCATTTGTCAGGAGGAAGTGGAACTTCAGTTCAGGGTCCACTGTATTTGCTTATTGAAGTCCATGCTAAAATCCTCTGAACTGAATGGCACAAGGTTGTTACAAAGTAGGTAGACAGCCTGGTGCAAAATTACTTCCAATAGTTGTGTTCACTCGGTGTTTTTCTGTCAAGGCTATCAAAACATATTGCCAAGAGCAGTGCAGTTAGTTAGTAATAGATAACTGTTACAAGAAAGTAGGTAACTATGATCTTACTTAACAAATAGAGAGCTCTGTTGTTGGTGATGTCAAAGACAGTGATCAGACAGACACTAACGATTCCAATACCCAAAGTCCATAAAGCCAATTCTTCACGTTTCATGCTTTTCACCATCCATCAGCAAAGGCCAAAATAATCAAATTTCTGAAAATTAAAGTGGGTTTGGTCAGTTTGTCCAGATCCTTTCCATGACATTCTGCTAAATAAGAGGTGTGTTTCCTCCAGGCCTTTTGAATGCAAGCGCACACATAAAAAACACATTCACTGCAAAAATGGCCAAAATTCAGTCCCAGAATAAAACTGTGAAAATTCACAGTTTCTTCCACTGAGCAATTATTTCAGTTTTCGCCAACAGGAATGGTGAGATTTTAGCATCAGGTTTTTTTGTTTGCAACATAAATACTTGTAAAGCAAAAAACTGGTAGCTTTGCAAACTCTAGATGTATTTAAGGATCTTCTGTGAAATATGATGGATGAGGGGGAAGAAAAGAACAGCTCTTGTCATGAGAAGCCAGAAAGAGAAAAGTTCTCCTTGTACCCCAAGACTCAAGACCTTGAAAGATAACACAGTTAAGGTCATGATCCAAGACGGATTGCAGTCGATAGTGATGACTGAAATGCATAGAGAAGTGTGGGCTGATAATCAAACTGACAGATCACAGTGTTTCCCACTACTCCCAATTTAATTCTTCCTTGAAGTCATAAGCAGGTCAGCTTCTCTATTCCTCTGCCTTAGATTTTCTGTTTGTGTATAACTCACTGTACCAGAGTTAAAGATGAAATTTAATGTTGGGCTCCACCCAAGCTTGGACACAAAACCTCTTCCCATTGGACAACCTGTGCATCTGTTCTATATTCACAGAGATTGGAAAGCAGCCTGGCTGCTTCCCCAAGACTGCACATTTACACCCTCTGTAAATGATGTGTGCAGACATCTCTTTCTATTTACTTCAAATTCTGCTGAAGATACAGTCTCCAAGAGGACAAAAGGGATATGGCTTTTCTAATCTAGCAAAATTATGCCTGAAAAGGGGTATGTGATCAGTCTATAATGAACCAGGAAGAAACTGATAGAAGCACAAAGAATTCTATAACCAAAAAGGCAATGTTGACCCATATACAAAAGCCGGTAGACTAATAGACTAACCTTGTATACCCTAAGGCTGGAAATTAGAAGAAAGTTCTTGGAACACTTTTCTCATAAAGGAGTAAAGAAGCAAACTACTAAGTTAGCTAAAAAAACTGATAAAGCCATGAATTTACTGTTATGCATGAAAGACATCTCTAGTGACTGGGTGTTTGACTTGATCCAAAGGACCCCTTGCACAATCACAAGCTCCTAGTGTAGAAAAGAAGGAAAACAAGCATCAGTACAAAAGTTTACTTTGTTTATGTTAGTAAATGAGTGCAGATTTTAACTGATTACACTTGTAGCTCACAACTTTCTTTAGATTTAAAGAAGGCATCTCAGCAGCTCAAGTTGAGCACAGGGAAGAGAAATGGCTAGATCGGTACAAGGCAAGTTGGGGTCAGTATACTTCAAAAGTGTCATGGTTGCTACTATTTTATTATTCTTTTTATTTTATTTTACTTTATTTTAAATATGTAGGTAGAAGCAGCTACATATTTATCTTGGATATTCATCTCTCCCCCTCCACTCAGAGATAACACCACCTTCTTGAAGAGCTCATCACATTGAGGACTGTGAGTGAAGGCTATATTAAACCTGGTACTAATAAAACCAGACCAAGAATAGGATCAGAAGTAGACTCACCTAGGAGTACATTTCCTATCACAGGCACCTATGGTTTGATGGGCCACATACATTGAATTTAGCTCACAGCCAGGAAAGCTCTCCAGACTTGAGATCTGACTACCTCCTCCTACCAAAAAATTTTCAGATGTGGGAATAGATTTATTGGACAGCTTCTTTGAGGTTCACCCGAGGGAGGTTTTTTTTTCCTCTTTCCTTCTCAAATGAGAGGAACATCTAATAATACAGTAGCCATAACTATATGAGTTTGGTCTGCTCCAGTCTGAACACCCACCGTGTATATTTCTAAACCATTTGCCCTTCCCTAATTCTTACAAACCACTTTACAACTCAAGTCTAATCAATAACAACTGTGTGAAACAGCACTCAGACAGTAAAGAAGTTGGAATTCCCCTTAATAGCCCTTTAAAGGAGTTTTAATTAATTCCATGCGCTTCTGTAGGATTATCAACTTTACAGTATGACTGCATGTGAAAGCTTTGAGACGTTTCACTTATGTCTGCAGGATGTTATGGTGCAAAAACTGGTTTTCATGGCTTGTCACCGCTCCCCATTAGCGTCCTGATTAATCCTAAAATCCCACTTCTCCTTCCCTTTCTATTTTAACTAGCTGTCTCTGCAGTTTCTCCTATTGGCCCCTCTTACATCCTTTCTCCTAGAACTTGATCCAGCTCTTAAGAAAGGAAATAGATTTCCTCAGATGGTAATGGGAGCTTGGCACGATCATTCCCTTCGTTTTGCTTACTCCTCAAAGAAGCCATTTAGCTAAAGCTGTGCAACAAATCCATTGCACAGTTCCAGTTAGAAGCCAGCAATTCTTAGCTCTTACCCAGATGCTTGAATTTCCTCACACATTTTTTCAGTTTCCAATGGGTATTTCTTTTCTTTCATCGCCTCTAAATTCCTCTCAATTCCCGTTCCTCTTTTCACTCCTTTTATTCTCTTTAGTCTCTATTTTCATTCTATTTCCCAACTCAGGCCCTCTTTCCAGGATCTCTTAGTTCCTCACCTCCTGCACCTTTCCCCCTTCTGCCACTGATCCTTGTCTCCTTCCAGTTCTTAGTACCGCTGAGCCATTTATCTCATTTCCATTAATCACACAAGACTTGTGCTAATTATTGTTCAGCTGAGAAGATCTGAAATAGCATCAGAAATGAAAGAGAGCAAGAAAGAGGAAGGGAGAAAAGATTTGCCCATTTTTTTTCCACCATCATATTTACAGCCAGTGACTTTTCTTAATGAGCTTATGAAAGGAAGGCAAGTGATGTTAGTGCAGGAAAGCCTGAGCACAGTGTGTAGTTAGAGGCTAGAGTTCACGGGCTGTCCAGAGCATGTTTTATCAGGTCACCGAGTCAGACGCACTATAGGGCAATTTCTCTTTCTCAGCATTAACCCTCAACTCCGAGTCTCTGCTGGAAAGGCCTCCCCCTTCACAAACACTCCAGGATAAGATGATAAGAAGATTACAAGTAAAGCCTCTCTTTAGCAATTCCACATCTCCTGTCAGACACAGCAAGTTAAATTACAGTGCAGGCTGCAAATGCATTGATCATCCACTCAGCTCCTACAACCCAGGGGTGAAAAGATCCATGCCGAGGATAAGTGAAGTAATCTCAGGAAAGTTTATTTTAGCTGGGAGGGGTTAAACAAGTTCAATGAGGCAAGGCTTCAGGAGGGCGCTGGAGCCAAGTTCAGCAGTGTCTTGTTTGTGCAGGTACAGGCTGCAGGTTATACATGCCTCAGCTGTGCAGGTCTACTCTGGAGCTATGCCAGGAGAACTACAATACCTCACCAAGGGTGCTGGGAAAGTGCTCCAGTTATTCCAATGAAAGCCTCTACACATTTGCCATAGCCAGGGACCCATCGATACGGTAACTACCTCTTTATTGCAGTAACTTCATGCTGCTGAACCAGAAGAGGACTTTTTATATCCACAAGATCTCCCCTTTTTAAACAGGTGGTGATAGCATTCCTTTTACCTATAAAATCTATACTATGTTTTATGACAGAAGAAATAAACCTCCCTAAGCAGTTTTGACAGAGAAGGCAAGATTGTCCATTTTGAAGATAAAAAAAAAAGATTATAAATCATTAGGAGTGCTTATGAATTCTGTTCATGACTGCCTTCTTTATTAAAAAGACCCATTGTAAAATGGAAAGTTCAGAAGGCTTGGTGGTGAGCGAAAATGAATTATAATGACATCACTGGGTCATGAACTAGGCCCACTGGCTACTTTCCAGAATAAAATTGACTGGAAAGATCAGATGAGCCCATTAGTACTGAGAGACATCTGGGTGGCAGCCAGAGAATCTGGGTTCAAGCTCCCTATTTACAGAACACGCTTCCCTTTCCCCTTTCATTACTAGGAGTACTCTGGATTTCCCAGGCACTATGTGTGGGATAGTGATGTCATTCAAATCAGATTCCAGGAGGAATTTCCCCAGAAAAGTTCTTCGTGATCCTCACTCATGAAGTGAAGGACCTTGTGAAGAACACAAACATATCAACACCCAGCTGACACGTACAGTACATTATCATTACACTGCTGATGGGACACATTTTACCTTCAAATAAGCATAATTTGTCAGCCTTTTTGGTCGCTTTTTTCTCCTTATCCCTTTCCCAGATAATAAACAGTGTCTGAAACTCAAGAGAAAACCATTTCTGCTAAGAGGTCACTTAAAAGCCTTTAATTGCTTTTTCTGTAAAAATGAGGGGATAGCCTCCTTTTGTCTTAACTTTTTCAGTTGTCTTTCTAAACACAAAATGACATTTCAGCCAAAGCTTTCCAGTGCCATCTTTATCTTTCCTATTCTACAATTTATACTTCTTTGATATTGCAGCACGAGACTTCAAGGAAGCTTTTACCTAATACTGTAATGCCTATTATCTGAAACATTTAGGTGCACATAACACTTGCCAAAGAGCAATAATGCAGATCAATTGGATGTCAGCAGTCCAATAAGGTGGAATAGTATATTTTCTAGGGGAGAAAAGATGTCTAACCATCTGACCTTAGCACTGGCACCATCTCAATATTAATATATTTTATGCATGCATGTGATAACGTTTTACCTTCCTTATGGTCCTGCAGGGAAGTTTCTCTTCTCCCTACTGAGGATTATTACCTATTCAGAGGTGGTTATGATTATAGATACTTACTAAGACAAGAATAATTGACCATAAAAAACCTTTTATAATCCCACAATTATTTTTGCATTGACTAAAAGTGTCAAGAAAATCTAATTTTATTAGCAGGTCCCTAATTTTGCTTTCTTTTAACTTATAATTAGGTTTCCTTCCCCACCCAAAGTATGTTTTCACTTTGAGGCATTTGGCAGTGATGTAGAAGAGCAATTTGTCACAAGATTCCTACTGGGAGCACATGGATCAAATATCAAAGTAGATATGATATATCTGCAAGAGGCGGAGCAGGCTTAAGGAAGGTATCAAGACTGTGTGTACACGGAGGAGTAGCAGAAGGCATCTCTATGTAGGTTCCAACAGTCATAAACAAGCCCACATAAAACCAATAGTCTGACAGAGATTGAGAGGGAGCCAAAAAACCATTTCATAAGAGTTTTGGGAAACAGGAAGAGAAAATCCAGTTCTATGCACAAATGTGACATTCAGGCCATTCTTCAGTAAAATTTGAGCACTAGAACCCTGTGAGGCTACCTGAGAAAACTTATTAAATAAAACAACACAAACGGACTATCTGTGAGATGCAAGTAGATAGTAATATAGATGAGAACTGAGACAGAAGAGTGACAGATTCTCAAACACAAGTCTGCTAACTGTAGGTGAATTAACAGTTTTCTTCTAGCAGGTCTTTACTTCAAAAAAAAGCAAAAACAAAACCCAAAACAAAACATTTTGCTATTACTGCATTTAACCAGAGAGGGTAAAACTGAAATTCAGACACACTGGGTCCTATTCTGGTTAGAGGGAATGTGCTGGCAATTCAGTCAAAGTAAAAGAAGACTGGAAAGGCCTTGATGCTGCAAATTATTACTTCAAGAACTTCATCCTTCATGTCAGCCTGAATGTTTTCTGAAATCCAAATCTCAGAGGATGGGATTTTTAAAGGCACTCTCAAGTCTCTGAAGAAGTGTAGTTCCCTTAGATGCTTTTGAAAATTTAGTCCAAATAGGTTTACAGGATTCTTTCTGAAAATGCCTTCCCTGTTGCAGAGATTTGAATGTGTCACAAACCTCACTATATGACAGCCCTCAAAAATTCAGCAATATCCAGATCCAAACTGGATGAATTAATAGGAGCACTAACTCTGCAAAGCACTATGGAGGATCTGAAAGAAATCTGTGTAAATATTTCCACACTAGTGGCAGGAGAGCAACACATGACATGGCTCCAATAGAAAGCAAGAATGGTTTTCTCCTGACCCAGGCCTGAGGGTTTGTTCCAGGTACATCTCTCCATCTGATACCTACTAAGTCCATCGTCAAAGTTATCCTATATTTTGTTGCTCTTTTTTACCTAAATAAAGGGTTTCAGGACTTGGCCTGGTGTTAACAACAGAGCCAACTGGAAACTTTTCAGTAAAATACGTTATTTCAAAGCCAAAATAATTTGTGGAAATATTTCAGCTTCAACAGAGACTTTATTTACAGGACTTCAAAGACAAGCATGGCCACTGTCCCTGCCTTGGAACTTTCTGCTGCTGCTATGGCATTTCTGCGTCATCCGGGCCAAACTCCTTTACTATCTCTACACTTCATCAGCTCTTTCCGTCAGAATTTACTGTTCTCAAAGACAAAGCATTCATATTTCTAAGTTTGGGATATTCTGTGAGTCATTGCAGAAAGTACTTGGAAGAGCAGGATGCTCCATGGCTTTCAGCTCATGGCTGAAAACTGCTTTCCAGGTGCTATGTTTGCTCAGTATGATAAAGAACATGCTCTCTAGAGGACACCCTTGACTCTTCCTGAGGTTAAACTTGAAGATTTGCCAACAGCCTGGAAAACCATGTGAGTCTTGACGCTACCCTTGGATAGGTCCTTGAGATAAAGAACAGGTGTACCCTGGCCCTTCGCAGAACAGAGATAAATATCCCTTCCTTTTCCAAGAAACATTGCTCTCCTCTAAGAAAATACAGCTGCCATAAAAAGAACTGCTACCTTCTCCCATGTAGGGACACAGAGGGGTTATTCTTGAGAGCTGCTGTCCTTCAGGATTTTGTTTTCCTAAAATATGTGTCAAGCCAACTTGAAATATTTTCTTCATCAAGATCATAAAACAATGTGACAGGAGAATTCCTTCCTATTAGATTATATCCATGAATGAAAGTTTAATTGTTTCGTTTAAAACTGTTTAGGGAAACCTGCACATGAATAGGAAGTCAGGCTTTCAAGAAAAGCAGTCATAAATATAAACAAAAATGTGATGCCAAGCAACAATTAGTGCTTTGTTCCTTTTTTGAATGACAGCATGCCTTAAACTCATTTATTTCCAGTTCTGACTTGCTGTAATGTGTAAAAATCTACTGTAAATACACTAAATAAGCTTTGTATTTTTTCCTCCTGAGGTTCTTTGGCTTTTGCCAACTTTCAGTGCAGAGTTTTCCCTTTATTGTGCAAGGCACAAACATCTCCACCTCTTTTTTTAACTTTGTTTGGAAGAACAATTATTCATAACTGACTTACCTGGAAATGTTTCACAGATACAGACAGATTGTGCTCGCCAGTGGGAGTGCTAACAAACTGACTGCTGGTATTTTAAACGCCGTGGCATGTAGAGTCAGTGCACATCTAGATGTTTCTAATTGCTTGCAGTTGTTGAGTGACTGTCAAAACCATTTATTCTTACTGCTGATGGTAAATTTTTGGGGGAAAAGTTATTTTAGACAAGAAGGTAGATTTTTCAAAGGCACAAATTGTAGTCAGGCATCTCGCTGCCATTTGCTTCTTTGAAAAGCCTGCCCAACTCCTTAGACAAGTTGCCTGGCAAACAGATGTGTAAGGATAGATTGGACATTTAGGTATCAACACCATCTTTGAACTTCCTGGATGAAGAGTCTGCCAACATTTTTTTTGGCCTTTCCTCTAACACTCAATGTCTTCTAAGATGAAATACCAGCAAGTTCTTTAAGCTCATGTTATTTTAAATAGAGGCCAAGGCCTTTAACGAATTTGCTTAGTGGTGGCAGAGAAGGAAGAAAGATTTGATCCTAAGTGTTGTTCAACAGCATGTCTTGGTTTTCTCTGGATGGTAGCTAGGCCTGATATTTAAGAGGTGTTTAGCTGATGGACTATCTTACCTCAGTGACAATAACAGAGCAGCACAGTCCCCAGCAGCCTATCCATCTAACTACATCTAAGAATAGATTCATAAAATCAGAGAAAATTCACAGAAGAGCCTGTAAGAACTTGACTCACCATTACCAAAAGTGAAAGAAATATAATCCTCTTTTAGAGCACTGGTTCTCACACTCTGGGGGCAAACAGAGCATTGTCAGCACTCCAAATTCATCATGAAACACCAAGCATAATTAATCAAAATTTTAATTGAAAAAAACACCCAAAAGATAATTTGGGTGAAAAGAACTTTGTGGCCAAAAAAGCTCTGGCCACAAAGACAATAGGACTTTGAAGACCACCTGCCATAATCTCACAGACCACTGATTGCCCTTGGACTACAATTTGAAAGCTGTGTTTTATGAAATTTCTCAGACTATCTGCATGGCACTGTAAATAAAAAATGTTAAGAATTAGTGAAATATCAGTAAAAGATTGACTGTTTAACTTATACTGCTTTGGATGCCTTAGCTTTAAAAGTGTGTTTGTAGTAAGAAGTGTTTCCTATATCTGTTCTCAGCAGAAGCCCAGAATTAGCATTTGGAGCTTATAGCAATATCTAGAAGGAAAAGAAAACAAAGAAACAAAGAAACTACCAAAACAGTTGTGAACTAATACTACAGTATGAGAGATGTGACATGGAGATCAGTCTATTAAGAAAGTTAAATTCACTCACTATATATATTGCATTTTGAAGATTAAGAAACTAAGATCTTGCAAACAAGAAGCTGATTGCTATGTTTTATTCTAAATTTTCTTCAGATTGAAGCAGCACATTTTTTCCAGAACATAAACATTTAAATTCTTAATATATTTTCACAATAGATGATAAAAGTTTTGCTAATCACAAATGGACATCTTGAGGTCACAAATCAAATCTTCACTTTTTGCTGCAAATTAAAATGACCACCCTTGAAATAATAAGTTTCAAATAATCTCAGCAAGAGTTTCAGCTTAAAAAAAGGCCCAAAGCAAAATCATGGAAAACTTGAGTCAGATCTAGCAAGAAAACTAGAATCTAGAAGCAATTTTAAAGTATAAACAGTGCACAAGAATCATTTCCCCTTGCTTTTTCGTAACGTGCTTTGGCAACGACATTGGGTTGGGGCTCTAAAGGACATACTGAGAACACAACAAAGTCAGAAAGCAGGGCTTAATTCACCTTCTTTCCACATATAAAGACCCGATATGGAGTCTAGAAACCTATACTGAGCATCTGCCTAGGTCTATAGCAACAAAGATCCAAACTTCTATAGGCTCCAATTAAGCAAAATTCCCAAAGCAAAATGGCCTCCACAGCACATACTAAGTCCTGAAGATACATAAATAAATAAATAAATAAATAAATGAATAAATTTGATGCTGCAAGACAAGATAAAGAAATCACTGAGAGCATGAAAGTACAGAAAGCTTTCTGGTGAGACTTAAAATTTGCTCTAACTGAAACTCAAAGTCCTGGACTTCAGAAGAGGAGTTAATATTCACCAACTCTAAACTTTATAGTGTGATATAGTATTTCAGCATTGAGACAAAAAATGAGGCAAGCTTAACCTACAATTACTCATCTAATAAAGTCCAGAGACTTATTCATAAGTGACTGAGATAGCCAAATTTTATCTGGAATAAGCATCTGAACTTCTGGGACGACCTCCAAACCTTTTATGGTACGTCTAAAATACACCCTATTTTAACAGTCCATATGCTCTTTGCCAGTCTTCTACTTTCAAATACAGGCACTATACAGCCAACTCTTAATGTACATTAAATCCCCTGGTAGACACTCTTGCCCAGAAATAAAGCGCCCTTGATCTACTGTAGCTTTATCCTTCCAGTTTAGTCTCTCAAATTTGGGAGTTCACCAGTGCTTATATTAAAACTTCATAAGTGTAGCAGAGCAATAACTTATTTTCTGATTTCTGCACTTTTTCTCAGTTTTGCTTAACTCTTCTAAGTGTCCCCATAAAGAAAAACTTCTGGGTTGGGAAAGGGACTCACAATACCCTGAGACTGTAGGAGCAGGGCTGCAAAGGACCTTTTGCCTCTGTCTCTGCCCTCTTATGTTTTATATGCTGCCCCATTCCCTTTCATGTCATTAATCTGACAAGTTTTTGAACAGCTGTCTAACTTTTTCCCTGAGCCTTGGATAGAAAATTGTTATCTTCACTAAGAACAGCATGGAAAACTTTTCCAAGTCAGTTAACAGTTTGTCTCGCTGTGGGTTTTTAAAGTCTGAGTACAGATTTACAGCATGTTTTATGTATATTTTTTTAGTCCCAAGGTCCCTTCTCTTCACAGATACATACACAATGTGTCATGTAGAAAATATAAATTGTTGATTGTACAGGCACTTTCCTCCTTTTTAAACCTTTCCAAAGGTCTTTTTGTTAAATACACCCAGACACCGTTTGACAGATGAGGGGCTAATTGCTCTGTGAATTACCTCTATCGATTCCTGTTTCATGTTGAGCCAAACAAACAAAAGATATTAATGCTTCGAAAAAAATGAATGATGACCTTTCTCTGCAAACACAGCTTGCGGCCTCTGATTATTGGTGATTCCAAAGAGCAGCGGTCAATCGCAATAGCTGTAACGCTATGATCACTATAATAAGCTTGCCTGACCTTCTCTGCCATGTTAAGTGGTTTAAATTTATTTGCCCAACAACACTGGAGCTTTCATTTAAAGTCACAGAACATTCAATTCTATCTAAAGATCCAGGTTGGTGGGTTTATACCTTTACCTGTTCTTTAAAAAAATAATATGTGCCCTACTTAGAAGTGAAAATAATACTGAATACAAGGCATAGGCAGGGAGTTATTTTAACCTGCATAATCAAGAGTCCTTGTTATGGCTCTAACAGCATGGATTTTTCTTCAGCATTTTGCCTTCCCACTGCTCCACTCACCTCAGAAGTGTAATCTATTTTGCACCCTCCCTTCAACAGAGTTGCAGCTGGGCACTATCTTTGCAGTTATCCCAGCTGGACTAAAAGAAAATCATTACCATTGAATGCAAATGCAGTCCTAAAATCCAGTCCCTGCAAGCAAGATTTCCCAAGAAGTGGTCGATCGCAGAATTTGGCTACAAGCAACACTCCTGCAAGTCCTTCATCAATGTTCTCTGTCTTTTCCTTCTTCCTAGCCAGATCTACTGTGATAATAAAAACTAGAAGTCAAGGTGAGGCAAACAACAGAAGATGAAGTGCTTATCATTTTGCTGGAAGCGGTCTGCAAATTTGCTGGAATATTCTTTATCTTGAGATTTCCACCTCCCTCCTTGGTTTCCTATGAACAAGAAATACGTGCAAGACAATCCTTCGTCTTAATGTCTGTGATAATATGACACTGTATCCATAAAATGGGAATAATAATCCTTAGTCCCCTTTTCAAAGTGCTTTTCTAAGTGTTGGATACAGCAACCTCAGTAAAGTCGCTGGGAATTCAACATTCATTTTGATCACTGTTATAAGCCACTGTAGTCTGGTATCAAATGAAGGCTGAAACACAGCAACAGGAAAATATGGTCTAAATTTGTTAGAGACAAAAATACAGGATCAGAAATGATTCCTGGGGGAAACCAAAGCCAGCAGAAAGCTATTCACTTCTCTCAGCTTTATTTTTAAAATTCTATTTACCTTCCCCTCTGCAAGGAAGCAAAAATCTACTACTGCTTGGGAAATTCCCTCTTCTTCCACACATACCAAGTACCAGGTTGAGGTCAGGGCTTAGCCCAAATCCTCCACCTGCCCACAAGGTCACCCTCACTCCCCTAGTTCCCATCTCTGGATACTCAGCATGCCCAAAGCTTGTTTGGCTGGTGGTCTCTGAGCATGTGGATTCAGCCTGTGAGCAGCATCTACTGTGTGAGTCCCACATACAGCCTGATTACCAATTCCTCTCTCTATTCCCCCAAAACACAAAGGAATCTGTGGTGAAGCAGCAGTCATTGAGGTGACTCTGCTATGAATACAAGGCAGGATTAAGAAGGGAAAGGAAACTCAGATGTGTTGGCAGACTGGGGACATCCTCAAAGGCAAATTTAAGTAGCAATGTACACGTGCTTTGCTTGAGGAAAACTTGGAAGAGCAATGAAGCTGAGTCAAGTGCAGGAGGGTAGTACCTGCCAAAAGAAGTGGTGAATCAGGTAGTCAAACCATAGAAGAGAAAGAAAAGAGGAAGGAAAATGTGGGGAAAGTACCCTAAAATTTTCTCTGTGGACATACTGGCACAGAACATGGCTGTAGAAGATGTTTGTGTCTGTGAAAGAAACTTCTTCCCTAAATGAAAGTATTATCAAAATGCCCCTGAGGCTGGAATTTAATTTCAAACAGAGCTTAAGTAATCAGACATCTATGTCTCGGAGCTGTAAAAGTCTGAGGCCTGTTGTGCTGTGTGAGACAGTTGTATCTTTAACATCAAAAATTAAAGTTCAGAGAAAAGGCTTAACAAAATTGTGATGAATTTCTGTATCCATATCAGAGTTGCACCCAAGGAATGAACAGTCCTTTTTAACCTTTACGTGCTAAACAGTCCCTAGTCATGAGAATGAAATCACAGTGACCAAGCAAAGTATGAAGTTGTACCTTCTCCCCACTTAAGCAGGTGGGAAACTCAGTGCAGTTACTGTCCTGCTTGGCATCATGGAGAAGGCCAGCTCTTTACTTGGAAATTGTAATGTAAAACACCACTTTGCATCAGTAGATCATTATAAAGTTCATAGTCCAAACAAGAAGTACTTTGTATAGAAGGGGAAACTGAGGCACAGTGGTGGTGAGAGGCACTCAAGCAAGAAGGAAAAGGAAGAAATTTGTCCATCTGATCCACAAGGTTTCACTCTCTTCAACAGAGGGATTAAGATAAAGAATGTTCACAAATTCCTCCAGCTGCATCTTTTTGCACACATTAAACTCAATATATCGAACAAGCAGGTAAGTATCCAAAACCCTTGAAATAAAGAGGCATCTGGCTAAGTACTGAGCAGGTGTTGAAAATATGTTCACACAGTTGTCAGGGCTTTTCGATATACTGATATTCTGGAGACACTTGGGGTTTTTTCTTTGTTTGTGGTTGTTGTGAGGTTTTTTAATGAAGACATCACCAGCATTTTTGGCTGTTGAATGCAGAGAAGGTGGGGAAGGAGAGAAATGGTGGGAAGAGGCATGTTTTAAAACGTAGGCCAAAGACAACTTGATTAAGGATTAAAACTGTGTTCATCTGTTATCTGCTAAGAGCCTTTCTCTTATTTGCATAAGGGCTTGGTGCTCTCAGACCCGTCTGTTGCTCTTAGTGCTGTTCTACCTACGGCCACTATTTTGTTCTCAAAAATGCCCAAGAGGCCAGGAAGCACAAAGGTATGTTCCTGCTTCCAAGACACCACTTCAGACCTCCCAAGTCACTTTTACCCATTTCCAAGCAGTCATTCCAGTCCCTTACTAGCTCCTTTCCAGTGCATTTTCTTCAGGAGTAAACTGGACTTTGAAAACACTCAAGGAATAAAAATAAAACTCTCTGATAAACATTTTAACCAGCTGGAGGTCCTCTGAAGTGTATTTCTCACCCTAAAAAAGTAAATATTGTGTGAGCTTTCCTCAGCCTACCAGCCTCTTTGATTTCAAATAGCATCACTGTATTTGGGTAGAGTACAATGTATTTTGGCCTGGAAACTGGTATCTTAGCGATAGGCTCCATCAGTGTGGCAGGCATTAGGGCTGGTTTCCCACAAGAGTAGCTCTTCTGAAGTACCATTTCACACCAGCTGGGGATCTGCTCCTTAAGAACAAAGGAAGCAAATTACAGCCAGTCCCTAAAGACAGATAGCTGGCATTTCCTCACATTTGTGCCTCCACAAAGTCAAAAATAGCTTCTGTTCAGGAGACATCACACACAGATGAGGACTGAAACCAGTCTCAAATTGAGAATACTGCTCTGCCACTGTTTCTTTGAGAACATCAATATGCCATATTTCTGGCTTCAATAGGCCGTACGCGATAATACATGGATCTCCGAGTACTTTGGATTTTATGGGACACCTCCCAGTGGAATGTCTGCAGTTGTTCGCTCAAGGGATGAATAGATTGTGAAGTTGTATTCCCACAGCCAGATGAGATTTAGGACTTTCTTTCTCAGCTGAAAATCTTGCATTTCAAATCCTGTCTAGGTAAATTACCTTACCAGGGCTGGGTATTTCCTTTTTGGATATTCCTTGGAAGTAATCTTCAGGGAATTGACTAACTTCTTAATGGCTTGGTCAGACAAGAAGGAAGGAAACTTGTGCTGGTCCAGTGGGAGGCACCACTTCAGGCAGTCAGCATCCTGCAATTCTTCCAAGTCGGTGAATCATAGCAGTTTAACTTTCTTTCAAGGGCAAACTTCTTCCTTTAAGATAGGGCCAAGGTAGCAAAAGCAAGGCCTAAAATAGTTCGAGCCAACATTTGGCTTTGAAAACAATTTCAAAGAGTCACTGCTAACTGCTAGGAAGAAGTTTAGCCTTGATCTAGAAGAACTGGACAAAGAATATCTCTTTGAGTCCAAAGTCTGGAAAACAAGGACCTATTCAAAACACTAAAATCATTCATAAGATTTACTTAATATCTCCATATAATGTTCCAAGGAAATGCACAAGCAACAAGGCTTGCCTTTTCTTGTGGTTGCTGGAGATTAGAAATAGTCTAATACCTGCCTAATTTCCTGATATTATGTTATATTATATTTGAATTAAAAGTAGCTACAGACCTTGCTACAAAGAAAGTTCATGGTAGCACCTTCATCTCTTTACTATAAACAGGACAGTGGCTCCAGGGGCTGTTGTGCGCTTTTCTTTACAAAACATTGATTCACCTCCTCAATCAGTTAGGTTTACACTTACATTTTGCTGTAGGTTCTATTTCTAGTTCAGAGCTATGCTTTTCCAGGTTAACTATAGCCTCCAGACTGTTTGAGAAGCTAATGTTTAGTGGCTAGACATTCGTATCTGTCAGAACCTGAGTCTTGTATAATCACTGAAGAAAATAGCTGGGTAAATGCTTCAGTTCCTCTGCAAGCTCCTCAAAGGGGGTTTGAATATGATGGTGAATCAAACAGATTGTCATATATAATAACTCATACCTAATGGTGGGAGGGAACTTAAAAAAAAAGGTCGTGGTAGGAGCTTAGAGCTGCAATTTAGATGCCAGAAGTAGAAAAAGGTGTCCATTTAGTCTGATCTCCTCATAAAAGGATACCTTGAGTCTAACTACTGTTTTTTGGTATAGTGATGACAAGGGAAGAGTCTTGTGTACAGTTCTTTTTGGTTTTTATCATATCAACATTTCACCTAAGATGGAATCCAGATTCATCTCTTCTTGACTAGTTACAATCTCTGGTAAAGTTCTGTAAAAGGTTTTTCTTCCTTCCCTAGACTCCAGTAATAGCGATAATTGATTAATTGATTCAAGACAAAAAGGTTGGGTTGTATTCCTGGCAGAAGTCACTGAACCAAAAGCTTTCTGAATAAAAAGATGTTCGAAAATGAATTACAGAGGAAGATCAGGAATGAATGCCCTCTTTCTTCAAAAGAAAAAGAATATTGGATTAAAATTCAGATGATTGAACCAATTTCCTTGAAGATGTTATAGGTAATATCAGTTAATAAAATCAAAAGGATTTTAAGAGTCAAATATACTTCCCTACATGCACGTGGTCTGTACAACCTTTTGCAACTTAGCCCATAACAGCAGTGAAAATAGAGGGTTTGCTACAAAACTGAACTGTCCAGTGTCCAGACACTGCCCCACTGCTTAACAGGATTCAACAGTGAAAGACGAGCTGTGCATTAAAAGAAAATACAGGAATGATTGGCATCAGAAACATTTTTCTATAGCAATCTTCATATGAAACTGAAATAACTATTCAAGATAAATGGCTAACCTTCACACATATGGCCTGTGCAAGAATGAAAATTTATTCTATATGAGCAGAAAGAGATTTTTCATTCTTTTTAAATAATTGTTTAAAAAATATTCCAGTCCAAATTATGAACGTCAAGCCTACAAAATGTTATTTTTAAGCACCAAGCTGTTTTCTTTTACTTAGAGAGAAGCCAAGGAATAAATTGCTAAATATAGTTTATATGTTGGAAACAGTGACACAACCTTCATTCTCTTGGTGCTGTAAAATATGTAACTTTAAATATAAGTTTTACAGAACAGTGTTTTGCTCAACAGATATTTCATTTCACTGAGTGAATCACATTAATAACACTTAGCTTATATAGTGCGGATCTCCCAGCACTTTACAAAACGTAAATTCATTACCGATATTTTACAGGGATGCAATAAATGGATTTGCTGAAGGTTACACAGTGAGTTAGTAACACAGCTGCTGAAGGAGTGAAGTTCCAAAATCTTGTTCCTTGTCTATTAGAGGACAATGGCCTGTGCATTAATTGGGTTTTTGCTCTTCTTTCAGCATGTGTCACTGGAAGAACATGCTGAGAATTCATTACAGTGAAGCAAACCATCAGGTATCATGCAACATTTTGTGATCCAGCCATCTGATATTTGTTTGCCCTATTTATCATTGTGATGTCTACATGAACAACTGAGAAAGCCAGGTGTGAAACACCTATGCACAAAACAGTCCCTGATGAAGGAACTTACACTTGAGCAAGACTTACAAGAGCAAGGGAAAAAAGAGATGTGACACTGAGCGTTTGACAAGTATCCAAGTGAGTTCAATATACCTCTTCAATTTTTTTTTGTGAGCTACCTTGAGAATGAATAGCTAGGTGGAATGACAAGAGAAAGAAGAGATTAAATATGAGGACGGATATCAAAGAGGTCTGAATAAAGAATAAAACAATAGAGGAATAGTCCAGAGTGGTACATTCAACCGTGGTCATGGCTTTCAGCAGGGATTGTTCCAGCATCAGTCTCAACATGGCTTTTCCTCCTACCTTCTTATCAAGGGGGCTGCCTCATACTAAAGGGTAAGGAGAGAATAGGAGGTATTAGAAATTAAGACATGAAAGAAATTTGTGAGTAGAAGTGCTCCGTAGCCACTATTCTCCAGCCCTTCCCTCAGCAGTAGTACCTGTGTCTGTTATTCCCTGCTGGCTCCTTAAAGGGGTCAGGGAGAAAGCCTAGCATATGAGAATGACATCACCCCCAAGTTATCTGTATTTTGCAAAGCTACAGTGCCTCCAGAACTAGTGGCTCACTATTTTCCATCAGAAACTGCACTTTCTTGTCAAGTATTTGAAACAAATATTAAAAAACAAATATGGCAAAGTGAAAAACAAAGAATTTGTGATCTTGAGCTTAGACTCTTCAGTAGGAAAAAAAGAATAATAACCTATTCTTTAAGTAGTTTTCTATTTTCCTAAATTTAATGGCTAAAGGATGGGATTTTGTCTTCTCCAAATTCAAATGACAAAGATATAAATTTGGAAGTAGTATTTCATTGAGAAGAGTCACACCAGATTTGTGTGGATGGAACTGGGAGCAGAATCTAAAGAACCAGCATGTCAAAGCACACTTGCATCAGTTCCCAGAATTCTTGAAGGGGAAAAAAAAAGTTTTCTGATACTTCATTTACAGTCTTGCTTTTAGCAGTACAATAAAATCCTACATATCATACCCTTGACAGATGTGGAGTGGTGTGTCTCTACATAAATAGAATTAATTAGATCATTGATTCACAGCAGCTGAAAATCCGGCCCTCTATTCTACAGCACATGTCAATGCTATTACACAAACAATAAGATTTGTTTAACAAAAATATAACTCTGTTCTTTTCAGGTATCACTGATACTTGATTGTTTCGAGTATTGGCTTTCTGACAGGGCTTGGAATGAAGCCATTTTTATTAATTTAGTTATTTTTGCTGATATAAAAGGTCGTCTATCATGTTAATGATGTATCGGTCTGAGGTACCACCGAACAATAATTACAGAATGTTCCTAATAGTAAATCATTTGTCACAATCAGAGCTCACTACAACAACCTTTTGTTGAGCAATAGAATACATTAGGTGAATAGCAATACACCTTTATGCTTACCAATTAAAGGATCCCACACATACAGAATTTACATGAACTTTAGAGTGAAGTATCATGAATTATGAACTGCTGCTTACAAAATCTTGCTAGGTATAGAACTTGCTGCTAATTTTTAACTTGTCAAATCATTTATATGTATCTTTTCAAGTATAATTGGAGCTGCAGACAGATTTCCCAGTCTGTCAAATCAGAAGTGTTTGGAAAAATTCAGAGGATCAGGGACTTTGAAAATAGACACAAATAAATATTTAAAAGACCAGCTAATCTATTCAGAATGCAAATATGTCCTGTCACTCTATTACTCCGTTTAGATAGTGATAAAATTTCTTCTTCTTTTATCCATTTGGTAAAGACTGCAAAAAGATTTTAGCTTGGGAAAGAGGTTTCCAAGCTCTAAAGACAGGTAGTACATGCATTACTGGCTGGTCAGCTAGGGAGAACAATTTGCACACATTGCACACACTCTGCTTCAACATCAATTTCACTTCCAGTTGCTGAATGTCATTAACATACACTAATAAAACAGGAGAAACTTTTAGTGCTTTCTTATTCTTACAGATTATCACATGAGGTTATGTGATGAAGGTGGCTCATTAATTAATCTGCCTTAAAATGGACACCAAACTATAAGTAAATTCAAGAACTCTGGGTCTGAGTATTCCCTCCACATGTTTTTAAGGGTCCATGTTTGTTCAGGTTCAGTAACCGTATACCTACCTTTTACCCTGTAACACCCTGCAGAAGGGAAAGGCCATAGCTGTCACTGCTGTTACACCTATTACAAGTCATTAAATCTTTGGTCACATGAGCCCAGTAATACCTAGATTCGATAGATTAAACCAAACCTGAAAATAGATCTTTTTTTCAGAGGCTCCAAGGTTTCATTCTCACACCGCCTTTTGCAGCCGGTGGATCGAGTCAGTGTAGATTTGTCAGACTACCAGGTGATGTTCTCTTCCCTTGCAAGGTCCTTGCACATTTCAGATCAGGGTCACCTACTGGATACTTCTCTACACAGAACTGTTGAGCCTTCTGCCCCTTAGGAACAACGAAACAGTGGCACATGCAAAAATGAGAGTTAAAAAATACATGAGCTGCCACAGCAGCGCTGTACTCCACCCATATGCCTCAATTATCTCTCCCAGGCCTCCGCAACACCACACGCCACATCAGGAGCAGCAGAGGGACTACCAATGAGTAATTAAACCTCTTATTGCTTTGCATGGCTGAGTAGTTTTCATAACAGCACTGCACAAACTTGAGAATCGCAGATTTTTATATAAGCTCCTCAACATTTCTACTTGCCTCTCTCTCCTTTTTTAATTTCAACCGTTAGAATAAACTTTATTGTGAACTGCTGGGAATAAGAGGATTTGAGCAGGCAAATGCTAAGATGATTGTTCATTAAACCCAATGACTTTGAAACTGCCTCTGTGTCAATTAAAATAAAAACTGTCAAATGCTTTAAAAGAGCAGCTTTGTATAATAGGGAACTCTGTTGAGTTTATTGGCAAAGAAAGAGAGCTGTTCCGGGAGGGTATGCAGAGGAAAATAATACATTGTTTTTAGGAACGGTGTTCCCAGTCTCACCTGATCCTCCTTCAGTAAGGAAAACTGTACACAACATATGTATCAACATATATATACCCACATAAATGCTTGCTGAACAGCTACGGAAAGAAGAGGTTTGGCCTTTTATTTTTCCAAAGGGTTTTTTTTCCCCCAAGCTAACAATTAGGATCAATTGTCAACTTATAAACCACTGGGTTTTGTTTTGTTTCTAACTGGATGCAGATTTAACACTTCATATAACTTAAAAATGCCATTTTGTTACAGTAGCCAACCAATCCGACAGAGGATCTTCACGCCTGCGTGTCAAGTGTCAAACATAAAATAGCTGTAAAATGGGACAATAAAAAAGCATGTTACTGTAAGATTCTGACAGCCCCCATGCCTGGTAATTAGGGAACCTTCATATCAATTAACAGAATTGAAATCAGATTGAAGAAGTAAGAGTGGGTGTGTAGGATGGACATGATGGAAGTGCCTTCCTTCTACAAATGTCCTTCTTCTACTCTGTTATACAGCTATACATGTGCAGAGTGGCCATTTCTGGATAAGGGGAAAACAAGCATAAGGCAAACTGGGTTCCTTTGGAAGAAATGACCCTGGGTCCTCAAAAGGGCAACAAGGGAGGGAGGGAGATTATCTCACCCCCTGAAAAATTAGAACATTCAAATGTCTCTCCCCCCATCCACACACACACCACCCACCCCTCACCATGCTCTGTCCAGAAGAAAAATCCCTCAGCCGCAATGGTTGTTTTTATTAAATTCTCCTCAATAAAAAGCTCAGGCAGGATTTATTAGGTACTCAGGGCGGACGTTTAGTATTTCGCCAGTTATTAAGTGAAAATCAATAGAAAGCAAAGAAAATGGAAGTCACTGCACTGTTAGCACGCTGTTGTCGCCCAGATATTATGTCGGCTGTCTTGTAGATTCATGACAGACGAAAGCGGCCGGGAGAGAACTCTTTCTGCTTACATTGCAGGAGCCAAAGTGGGGTTATTCATTAGATCAGGCAGCTGGCCAGATGGATTTCCAGTTCAGTTTTACCATTTATCTTAAAAACGCCTGTATCGAGTGAGAAAGAACACTGATATTATGTGATATCGATGGCAGCTTTATGTATCTAAATCAGGATTTATTGTTATTTTGTTCTGAAGACCTTTTTTTCTCAAGAAATACCATTTCACTGGAAGAAAATAATAGCTAAAACCTTGTCAAAGATAACCTTTCATGTTGTTCGTGCACCGCTGGCTGTAAAACAAATAGAACCCAGGGTATAAATAGGTTTAACCACATCCTTACAAATCATTCCCTTTAGGATTTTCTTTTCTTTTTTTTTATAATGGTACAAATGTAGGTTTTGGTCATTAGTTGTTTTTCTTGCCAGTAATTTAGCTATAAATAACGTCAGCATTTGTTTTAATTGCATTAAAAAGCTCTAGAAGTTTTATGTCTCTGGAAGGCCAGAGCAGAAGGGTTTTTTCAGTGGGTGGGTTGAAAGAGGAATTTTTGGGGGAGTTTTTTTGCCTTTTGCTTTTTTTAAAGCCTCCCTCTCTGTTACCAAACTTTTCACCCAGATCATCACAACAGAAGCAACAACAGCTGTTCTACCATAAAAAAACGTGTTTTTAAGAGACAGGACCAGATCTCTGAAAGAGATTAGCTCCTGCTCAGGCATCTAGAGGAAAAGTGTGGCTTTTCAGAAGTTTTCCACATACAGTGAGTTCCATTTTCTCCAGATCATAGAGCCCTTCTGCAGGATTGATTTATTTTTGCCCTAATCAGAAACAGAGTGCTGCTTGTCCTGAGCCTCATCTCCCCTACAAATGTGTGTTTGAAATGGCTGCAGCATGAAACGCTTATACCTTCCAAAACCACCAGGTCCTCCCAGTCTGAACCCCATGTAAATAGACACTAGATTGAGTAGTCTTTGACACAACAGTCGTTGATAGCACCAGGCCTGACAAGCAGTGCAGACGCACCATGGCTCAGTGCTGGCAATCCCAGCATGTTTCATTGCATGTTTTGCTTGCCGGTCCACAAATAAAGCTCCACACTCAAAAAACTAATACTTCAAAAGTCAAAAATGGAATAAAATAAAGCACATGTTGACAATCTTTAAATTATTTTGAACATTAATTCAGAGAGATGGGGATGGGATTGATGTCCTTTAAGGTAAGAACAGTGGAGATGTGCTTTAGTGGGCTTCTGTGATTGCACACAGGTTAAACTGAAAAAGGCCCAATGGGGCAGATGAAGCAGCCTGAGAAATCAGCTGTCTCTATGCTCAGGACACCTTTATGCACCAAGGCTTTTCCCTCCCTTTCCTTCCTCTTAACCATGCTGTTATTAAATAACTTGACTCCCGAGTGAACAACAAGTTCAGCTCATCCAAGTCCATCCTTGACCATGGTCCACCACCCAGGCTGTCCCAGCTGGGCTTTGCCCATCCAGGATCTATTTGGGAGACTATAATGTGTTTGTCATGACTCAAACAGCAACTTCAAAACACAACCTTCTGTCAGACATCCTTCAAAGGGTGTGAACCCTGTGGAGGACAGGAAAAAATAAAAAAGACACTTTGAATCAGGCAGATACATGCAAGAGAACTTACAAAGTTGTTAATAACATCACAGCCCTGGCAGGAAGAAGCAGAGTGCATTGCTTTTACAGTTTTTTCCTCTTTTCCTTCTGAAAGTGTCAGCCCGTCACCATTTTATTGACGTGCTGGACAGTTTCCCCTAGCTCAGATATTTTTCTAGGATCTTTGAGTGTTTAGTTTGCCTTTGAATCCACTGTACCACGGGAAGAGGAAACCATTGTGTCTAGGATGGAGTTACACATATATGCTTTTCCCCTACCGATAGCTCAGCTATTGTTGTCCTGCAAAACCCTTTGATTTAGCACCAGCCACCCCCACTGTAGATACTGAGAGAGGTAGTGGCAAAAGCAAGGGCTTTTTCTCAGCCACAAAGCTCTTCTTTCTTCTTTTCATAAAATTCTTTAAATATAGGGTGGAGAAAGCTTATAGTCACTGTACATGTTAATTTTCCAATATAGTAAGATATCCTGCTAGGATATCTCTCAGAGTCACAAGGCAAACCGGAGATGGTGAAAACCAACTGCTAGTGCAGAACACTGAAACCCTCAGTAGGGGTGAACATTCACATTTAAATTCTTTTAAAAATTATATTTCACTTAGCAAATTAGAAACTGTTCCTCAGATCCACCCAGAGCATTTCTAAGGTAAAGGACTATGCGAATGCAAGCAAAGGAAGTATGACTCTACTTTTTTACATGCTTACTGTATAAATTTTGCTAGACACCATGGTTGAAGTTCCTACTGACAAATAGACACAGAAGAAATCTTAATCTGGGATTCCCATATCCCAAGTGAAATTTGTACAGCAGTTAAACTAGCTTTAGGTTTTTATATAGCCATAGGCAACTCTGGAAAATGTTTCTGTTTATTTGTATTCATCATCACTCAAAATACATTTCTATCTAAGAAAGTTTCACATGAAATGGTACCAGTCAAGCAACCTTTCTCTAGGTAATGAACAAACAGTCACGTTTAAATCTCTGATTTGCTTAATTGTTTTTCAGGGACTTTGAGTTTACCAACCAGAAGATAATAGTTACTCTATGATGGAAACACTTTTCTCTCCTTTTGAACAAAGTGACATGTAATGGTCAACTAACTCCTGAGGTATTTTTTTAATGCAATTATTTATCTTTCACCAAAACATTCAAACATTTGCAAAACGATAGTTTAATTTAGTTTAGCTAGAAAAAATATTCCATAGACTTTTCTTTCTTGGTATACAGCTCCAGTGTCTTCTAGTACTGGCAATTCTGTAATTGTGTATAACAAACTGAACCACTTTTGTCACAGAAAGATGATTTGCCCAGATGACTTTTATCTGTTGTCTTTTTTTAAATTTGCTTTTATAATGAAGCTAAGGAAAACAGAATACATTCCTTTTAGCTCAAGGTGGAAAAGTTATCCTCCCATAGAATACTGTTCCATATAGATTTCCAGAAAAGATAACTTTCTACTAGCAAAATACACAAATCAGATGGTTTAGCATTTTGCAGCTTGCTGTCATCTGATGTTGAGCCCTGTACACATCCATGGGATGGGCAGCCCCCAGGTCTATTGCTTCTTTCTTCCATCTTATGCCATCTTCGCTGCCCCTCCATCTCCTTCTCTTACTCTCACATATGCACCTCTGTGGTTTGTGAAGAGAGCCAGACTTATGCTATAAGCTGTACCAAGAAGCCCTTGCAGTCAATACAGTCTTGGCTAGTTTTCCACATCACTCCCAAGGAGGGAACTCAAAACTGAGATGAAGTTTGTTTTAGCCCCTCTGCCTGCCTTCTCTAAGCCTGTTAACTCCATAGATTTCTCAGTGAGAACATTAACAAAATACTAACACCTGATTTGATTAGATCAAGGCTTGCTTTTCTTTTTTTTTTTTTGAGAATTGTTAATAAAATCACACTTCTAAAAAAAAGGAAAAAAAAAAAAAACCCAACAGGATGGAATGTAAATGCTGCACTAATTTAATTACACTTTGGCGCTGGGAGACACTAATGTAAATATTCTGGTGAGTAGGCCTAAGACACTTGAAGTAATTACTTAAAGGCTTCCTTTCAAAGAATCTCCCCCTTTTTATTAAATGCCTTTTAACATTAGCACTTTCTTCCTGACAAATTAAATGAAATTTCATTACTCTCCCTGACTTAATGGCATGAGGCTGCCTGCTGCAAGTGCGAGTTAACCCTCTCTGGATGGAAGACACAGAGTTTGTGTGTTCTGGTTGGCTCTGGGAGTCACCACACTGCCTGAGCATCCCCCTGCCTCCCCATCATCCTTGAACTCAGCTGCAAGTTCTGCCATGCAGCTCATATTCCAGAGTATCCCAGCTGTTGTTTCATGGGTGTTTGCAGCCCAGATCAACTACTATGCATGGGATCCAGCTCTTCATTTTCTCTAGGTTTAGGGAAGTGCAAGTTGAAGCTGGAAGTCAAGCCTATAAGATCTTTAAGAGACATGCCCATAAAATAAAAATCTTCATGAGGCTTTTTGTAGAATTAATAGAAATCTAATAGCAGATTCATATTTATACTGACCACTGCTTAAGGTTCCAGCTTTTCATGACACCACAAAACTTCTAAAATATTACAATTCCAAGACCACAGGCACATTTAACACTGTATTCATGTACTCATGAAGAGAACTGAGAGAGGAGCGATTTTGCTAATCAATACTTGTGTGAGCAGATTTACTTTTTGATCAAAGTCCACCTGACCAGTCGATTTTGTAACTTTTGCCCACCTCCCACCCTCTCCAATTGATTTCTCTTTAAATTAAATAAAAGTGGGGTCAGGTTATCTCCTTTTTTTATTTACATACCTACATAGTCTCCATCAGTCCCACTAGGCCAGATTCCAGGCAAGGGACCTGGTGACAGACTCTCTTCCATGCTGTTTATATAACGTTCCAGGCACAAAAAGAGCTGAACAAAGCTTTTAAAACACCTGTGAGAGCCAACACTCATAAGCTGCCAAAGTAAGTGAAGGGGCAGCAAAACAATAGCCTTCTGTGCATGGCACTTCCCTGAAGGGAATTACATCCTTCACATCTCCTAAAACATGACTCCCAGAGGTAGGCAGAGCTTGGCGGGTCGTGACTCTCTCAGCCCTCCATAGGGTTTGTTGTTGGGGGCTGCAGCTATTTCACCCTTCAGACAACCCCTGCAAGGCTATTAGCGTGTTAGCTGTTATCCACATGATGCCTCCCTCTTTCTGTTTCTTCTTCCTCTTCCCTATGACTTTAAGATTACTGAAAGACCACCTTAGAGTCAGACAACCATCAGATGTGCTTCACATTGACATTTCCTACAGTGTACTTTCCTACTAACACCCTATTGCTTAGAGCATTGCCCCACTAGTGTATTGCTGCATGAGGGTAGATATAAACAGAAATATGGCCTTTTTGCTGGGGGTTTCAGTTGTTGCCTCTAAGTAGAGGTGATGGATGGTAGATGGTTCAGTTGAATATCACTGCCACCTCCTGCCAACATCTCTTGGGTAAGGTTCAAGCAAGTCAGCAAACTCTCAGTGTTTTACCTGAGCTGAGAATCTGGCCTTACATATAAAAAGAATTGAGCTGCCATATCCAAATCAATCCTGTTCTGCCTGGTGAAGCTGCCAGCCATGGAGGAAATTTATGCTAGTTTTAATAATGGCTTTAAAAAGTTCTCTGATGAAAAATTACCTCTGGGTATGCCTCTTTGAGCATGCTTCACCCATAGTACATGCGTTACCAGTGCCAATTTCCATCTTATCACAGATGTCCTTTCTCAGAACGCGGAGTATTTGGGACTGAAAGCAAGGACCTTGCAAACTCAAGTTCACATGGAACATTTTTTTTGGCAGAGTCCATAGGTCAGCCTATAAAGAAAGAAAATATCTCTGTTTTCTTCGGCGGACTTATCAGATTTTGTAAAGAGAGCTTTCTCCTCTTGTGAGGTCCAGGTAAAAGTTCACCCATTCCCTGGCTGCTTGCTTCTGACAAACAAAAATTAAGGACCTGAAAATAACTATTTTATCTGAAAAAATGCTAAACATCCCAAAACAAACATTCAGCTGCTCCGCTGCCAAATTCCACAAGTAAGAGAGCTGCAGGCCGAGACAGCTCATGTCTCACTGGGGAATAACGGGTAAAGTTTGGCCAGCTGCCCCTTCCAGCCCTTCGGGGACCCACAATCCAATTGCAGTGTCTTAGCGGATGTGAATTTCAAGGTTACACCTGGGTGTTCAAGGGCAGGGCCAAGTGTAATCGGCACTTAGATCATAGATTAATCTTATTTGCCATCTATTAGGTTTGATTCCTGCTTCCCGCTCTCCCTCCCTAAAGCCAGGATTATTGTGATAGTTTAAGATAATGGATTCTAACGGAAGAAAGGTCACGCAGGCATTGAGATTTGGAACCTTAAGATAATATGATTAATCTAAAAGCTTCTTTCTAAAAGGGGAGGGGATACTCTCATACGTTTAATTGAGGGGAGAGAGCAAGAGAGAGGGAGGGAAGGATAGAATTAGCAACATGAAAGGAGGAGTAAAGGATCCTACTTTTTGTCAACTGCAATTAATTAACATAGTAAGGAAATGCTCTTCATTCAATTTCAAGATGATAAATCAGATTTTTTTCCAATCCCTAAAAGTGATTATTTTACTTTTGGATTTTTATTGAAAATCATTAATTGCTAATAAACATGCATATTGATTTTAAGGGATATATACATGACAAATGTAAGCTATCTGGAGCACACGCAGATACACACGTAAAAATTCATAAGCTGAGGGATAGAAATTGCTGTATAAATGAGATATTCTACTACCTGGTGCTTGGCTTTTATGGGTACTGTAAGAAAACTCTACAATAGAGAAATAGACTGTAATAAGTTTATAGTAGTAGCCAAAATGTTCTGGGGACTGTGGAGAGAGCCTCACTGTCCCAAAGAACCAGCAATACTATATTGCTGGGCAGCATTACATAATAAAACCTTCCCTTAGTTATACTGCCTGAGATTATCAGATAAAGGAATTTGAGAACAAAGAAATAGCCCCTTTGTTATTTATGTTGTTTATTTACTTGGGCATTTGGATAACCAAATGTAAAAAAAATCAGATCATGTTGCTATGTTCTGCACATGTCGCTTCAATACCACAGGAATTTTCTCAAATAGTTTTTGAAAGATGTCTGTCATATTCCTATTTCATTTTTAAATCATAAAAAATATTTCTCTTAAGATTTATAAACAACCACCAAACACCAATAAACATGTTACAGGCCCAAATCAGAGTTTCTATTAACAGCCATTTAAACATGATGACCCTGGCCACCCACTGACTAAATATAATAAAGTACAAATACTTTTTAGCTGACTCCTGGCTTTGAGATCCTTTGGTTCCAATGTCATCCTTTCCTCACTGATCACAGTGAATAGATCTTCTTCCCCCAGTCAAAAAAATATTAAAATGAGATTGATATATATACACATATATATATGACATTGTTCCCATTCTATGGGACTTTATGTAACCACACAAAAATCACTGGTTTATGGAAAAAAATCATTGGGGTTGGGAATGCTCCAGGAAACCAGAGGGCATTTTGTACTTCTCATTTCTGCTGCATGTATTTAGAAATCTTCAGTCACGTTACTTAAGGCTCAGCAGACCAGCCCCATAACTCAAGCACCCACATGCTCTTAGACCATCCCTAGCACTTGCTTCCCCAGGGTGCCCACCCTGCCTGGAGCAGAGTCATGGTGCTACTGCTGTCAGCATGCAATGCAATGAGCCTCTCATTTTAATCCTGTCTCGTCATGACCAATTTTGTCCCTTTTCACCATATATCTTCTCAGAACCTACAAGAAAAGAAGGGCAGGAGAATTTCCTTTCTCCCTGACCTTGCAGTCTGACTAAGAGCTACTGGCAAGATTACTCTTAGAAACTCAAGAACCAAACCAAGTGTTACTGCTGCCGTGGCTGAAGGGTAATGTAATTAGAACTTGAGCTACGACTGCTTAATACAACCTGTAATAATAATATATGTCTATCATCATTCAGAGCTATTCTAAGACTCAGAGCAGAATTAAAAGCCATAGGAAATAATTAGTAGTGAAGAGGAATCATGAGTTGCAGGGTGCTGCATTCACACAAGAACCAGCTGCATACGGCTTTAAAAATGACTGTCTCGAACATATGCCAACCCTACAAAATCATCTATAGATAAGTTAATATAAGGAAAGATAAAATCCCAGGAATGGATTAAGCTATATATTAAGCTATATAATTCTGAGGATAACTGAGGTTAGGACATTAAACTGAAGGCAGAGAAACCAAAAATTGAGCACTTAAGAACAAAAAGTGTGTATCCACAATTGGTTCCTGCAGTTTTCACACTCAGTTTGTGAAAATATGAGTTTTTACCAGGTTACATCGCTCTGTAACGTGTTTTAGGATATCATATAGAACAGGAAACAGAGACAGGCTCCACAGAGAATACAACAGCAAGAACAGATGAAGCTGCTGGTAGAGAGATCTGCAGATGCAGCAGTTTGATACACCTTTCAGTGGTGCTGAGCAGCAATAGGTGAAGACACAGGCTGGTCATGACCAGTGATGGACTGACACACAGGTCAGTCAGGAACTCACTGTCCTTATGATACACTTCGCAAGGAGCCATAGTAGCACACAGTTAATTGTGCGTGAAAGAATTGAGAGCCTCTATGTTGTTCATTACAGTTCTAATTTCCCTCCACAGGAGTGTCATATTTTTGATGGTACTTTAGCCATGTTATCATTACTCCTTCTCAGAGAGTCAGCATTCATAGAACATAGAAATGCTGATTATAGAAAAATAAACATACAGGCCAACAAGGAAGACTTAAAAAATTGCCTGAAATTCATCACTTTGGACTGAAGGGCCCAATCCTCCAAAACTCCTTGGCTGGGGATGCCAGACTTTTAAACACACACACATAAAGTGCACAGGCAGTATAAAGGTAAAGGTGTTCATGTCTGTCATGATACATCAGTACATAAAATCTGGTGGCTTTGAGGAAAGCCGTCTTCACCCATCACTCTCAGAATCAGACTGTGTGGTTTTTATATTTCCACAACTGGTTTTGAGCTTCAAATTCAAACAAACCCCAAAGGTTCAAAATCAAAATGCCAAAATGTCTTTTATTTTGCCTTTCTTCCCCCCAGTCTTTGCAGGATTTGTGACCCACAGATATGCGCTGAGAAGTGACTTGGTTAAAGAGCCATAAAGGGAACTTTGTTGTGACATTCACCAAAAGTCCTCTTTCCTGCAAAGCAGCACCAGCAAATCTCTAGGCTGATGTTTTGCCTGTTATTAGAGAAGTCACAGATACTTCCTATGCTGGGGTACTCTGAAAATAGCCAGAATCACATTAACACCTAATAAACAGGGTACCTCATGATATAAACATCACTTTTTCCCCCCCTTCAGGGTCTAACATACAGCAGCTTCCAAACTGATTCCAAAAACAAAGCTAGAAAGATTTCAAGATGGAAATTGGTGAAATAAGTGACAGAATCTATTTCTCACTTCAGAAAAATGAAATAAAAAAGGAAAACATCCCTGTTCAGAAGAGGTTGTTCCTTCTTCTTTAAACCCATAGGGCTCTCTGTTGTGGGACCCAGGGGGCTGCTCAGACATGTACAAGCTCCCCATGGAAGTTTTCTTTCCTACCTCCTGCCGACAGAGGTGCATGTGAAAGTGTTGGTACCCATTTCCTCTCATTTCCACAGATCTAAGGACAACTGCCTGGATGCTTTTAATCAACTCAGCAGATAATGTCTTAGCAGAATATTTCCCTGCTCCTCATTCAGCTGCTGAGCTTGTGTATGTTTTTCACCTTCCTTGGAAGTAGTTGTCAGTTCTCTTGAGCCTCTCCAGAGGAAAAGCCTTTGCCTAATATATGACATGCTTATTCATCCCAGACGTAGGGCATATCATTCTCAAATGACTGACAAGCGTTCTAAAATGAAGAGAGCTTGAAGTGTGCTCTAATAGTGATAGGAAGCATTTCTAGTCAAACATAAAGCAAATTAATGTGAGCCCCCACTGCACCTTTAATCTGGAAATGTCATAAAGTAATAAGCAGAGTGACCCTGGCAATGTCTAAGGTTGGATTTCAATAGATTTGCATCTTAAAGGGCAACTACATGTTTTTAAGTAGTAGGGGGCCAAATTCAGAGCTCCTCTTCCACCAATGCAAATCTGGAAAGACTCCACCAATTTCAGGTACAACAGAGATCAGAGGATGATCTTCTTTTATAAGTCTTCATTACAATAATGCTCATCTCTGTATCAGTGGCCAGCTCCCCCCTAAAACAAGAATAAAATCCAATCCTCTCAATATCTCTCATTAACTTCAGAAGGGGCAGCCTCTGGTTTCCGTGTCACATTCCCAACTAGTTTCATTAGAAGTATATTTAATTAATGCACTCTTTTGATTAGCATTCAGAATGAAAAGCTGTTTTGCACAGCTCCCAAATCAGAAGATTCAATAATACAGATAAAAAGCAATAGGCTACAGGTCACATCTCAGTGCAGAAGAAGCCGTTTTCTTCCAGAAATAGAGTATCAATCCAGACTTGAGCCTCCTGTTATTGTAGTGATATTTTCCAGGTAAATAAAAGATGAACAAATATACAAAATACCCAAAGCAATGACATTTCAGGAAATTCTTAAAATTATCTACATCAGTCTTATTTAGAAGCCTTTTTCATCCTTAAGACATATTTTATATAGAGGAGAAGAAAAAAAACTCATTTTCTAACTAGATTCAATGTTCTTTCAGCTAACTAGGAGGCCCAAAGGAGTGAATATTGATGATGCACAAGTGGCAATGATTCCTATGAGCTCTGCAATATTTGACGCCATATCTTGAAGGAGAAATCTTGAAGGTGGGACGAAGGCAATGTACATCAAGACAGGCAACAGCTACCTTCACAGTGGGTTTTATCTTTATTTGCATTCTCTGCATGACCTGTGCACACCAGCTGACGAAGCAACCTAAGGTCCTCTCTTCAACTCTACCGCTCTGATCATGTACCTGCTGCATGTTGTATGGAGCCACCCCTGCCTATAGGACATGTCTTTGGAGACAAATCTCTTTTAGACACAATGGGGCATCCTCTTTGAGCACATCCATTGTTTTTCTCTTGATGAGAACCTCAGGTGAGTTAATATGAAAGCACTTGCGGTTCAGAAGGCACAAAGGCAAGGAGCAAAATGGGGAGCAAAGCTAAAGGACATCATTGCCACATAGCTCCATCTCCTTCAAAAGCAGAGTTCTGCTTTAGGAGTCAATACATGCTCAGGCGATGGAAACTCAGGAAGCATTAAAAAGTTAATGAAATTCAACATTTTATACCAAAATTTCATGTTCAAACATCTATTTATTTCTATGGTAGAAAAAAAAAGAACTAGAAAAGATGCATTTTTGCCTTAATTCCCTGCTCTACCTGCCATTTTCTCTAAAACATAGAAAATTATCAAGAAAAGATTGAAAAAGAAAGGTGGAAAAAGGCACCGAGGAGCAGGTATATCACTGTATTTGTGTGCTTTCACTCTATACAGGATCACATTTCATTTTAAATTATTACAGGGGTTGGAAAAGGAAATATAAGGAAAAGAAAAAGAAAAAGGAAAAGGCATCAAGTTGTGGGTTGACCCTGGCTGGATGCCAGGTTCCCCCCAAAGCTGCTCAATCACTCCCCTCCTCAACTGGACAGGGGGGAGAAAGCATAAGGAAAGTCTCATGGGTCAATATAGTAACAGGGAGAGATCGCTCTCCAATCACAAACACGGGTAAAACAGGCTCAACTTGGGGAAAATGAATTTAATTTATTACCAATCAGATCAGAGTAGGATAATGAGAAATTGAACTGAATCTTAAAACACCGTCCTCCCACCCCTCCCTTCTTCCTAGGCTCAACTTCTTTCCCAAATACTCTGCCTCCTCACCCCCAGCAGCACAGGGCAACAGGGAATGGGGGCTGTGGTCCGTTCCTTCCTCCTCAGGGGAGGACTTCGTGTGCTCTTTCCCTGCTCCAGTGTGGGTCCCTCCCACTGGACCATTGGTGCAGTCCTTCAGGAACAGACAGCTTCAATGTGGGTCTGCCATGGGGTCACAGCCCCTGCCAGAAGCCGGTTCCTCCATGGGCTTTCCACCAGGTCACAAACTCCTTCAGGCATCCTCCTGTTCTGGCATTGGGTCCCCTCTAGGCTACAGATGGGTATCTGCTCCACCATGGACCTCCATGGGTTGCAGGGGCACAGCCTGCTTCACCATGGGCTGCAGGGAAATCTCTGCCTTGATACCTGGAGTACCTCATCCCGTCCTTCCTCACTGACCTTGTGTTTCTCTCACATATCTTTACCCCCCTCTTCAGCTGCAGCTGCCCAGTTCTTCCCCCACTTCTTCAATACAATGCCAGCAGGCACTGGTTCCATCAGATATAGAAGCTTCTAGCAGCTTCCCACAGAAGCCTTCCCTGCTACCAAAACCTTAAACCTTGCCAAGCAAACCCAGTCCACACTGGGAATAACAGGCTTTTCCCTAGGGGTTCCAAATAAAGACAACTTTACAGTATTCAAGTAGGCACATCAGCAACGTAAAGGTTTGCTTCTTGAAATTCCAGTCACTGGTCCCACTCCATTGACGACAAAAGTGTGTAAAAGCATGGGCCATCCATGCTTTTGGTTAGAGCAGAGGAAGGGAAGACAGACCCTTTGGAGCATCAGCTACACACTGGCAATGTAACCCTGAGGCAGTCGCAAAGCACCCGCTGCTCAGAAGTGTCAGGGATAACTTCTATTTAAATCAGTGGGATCTGCAAGAACCATGCACCTCCAGAAGGGAGGGTGGAAGTCAGGCTCTGAAATGTTATGGTTTCCCCCAATGTAAAATGGGGTTAATCATACATCCCTAACTCACAGGGGTGTTGTGAAGATTGATCAGTTAATGTTTGTACAGAGCTTTGGAAATGTAAAGTGCTATATAAATGCTAAGGATTATTATGTTCCACTCTTTCTCTGCAGCTGAACCCTTTGGGGAAAAGGAAGAAAAATCTATTAAAAAGTGCTACTTGCATTTTATACCTCTGCTTCTTTTTCTCTTCTTTGATGCTTTTAGTGACTTGAGAGGGGGGAACCTTCAAGAAGGATTTGTGGGCTCATGTCCTGACTCCTCTGTCAGTCTCTCTCACCAGTAGCTAATCTCATTTTCATTCATACATATTTAAGGTGAGATATGACATCCTTTAAAATACACACATACCCCTGCAGTTAGTACTTGAGTTCAAACCATAGCTTCTAGTGCAGAATTTGATACTAATCCATGCTCAACTAGAGCATGGTGGCATTGGCTGCAGAGCTTATGGATCAGATCATCTGCTTGGGCTTTGGCTTCCACCAGAAATTGGGTACTGCACAATTAGCTCCATATGTGGTCTAGACCATCCCTAACTGAAGGTTAAGGAACATGTTTAGCCCTATGAGAGCAAGTGTCTAACTCATGCTGACTCATGTGTGTGATCCTCAAGAGTCGCTTTCATGGGCAGAAGATGCAGTCAGAAGATACCCTTAAATTTTAGGGTGTGGAAAGAACTACAGTGCACAAAGAGAAGCCATTCTGTCAAGCCCACAAGTATCTGTAGAGTTACTGGGCCAAAAGCTTTCCATTCTTTAAGACAAGATAATACAGCTGTACTGCAGGAAGCTTGTCCTAGAGACAAATCTCCTGCCTGTCATATAAAACCTTTAAACCACACAAACACTCAGTAGCTATAGGTGTTCATGAATGGTACAGTCCCTCTGTGCATACTACAAGAGGGGTGACTCTTTCCTAGAGGTCACCTACTCTAAACCTCCAGCATCTCCCTCACCCACATGCACAGGGGACATTACCCTCCAAACCATACATGCACAGAGCTCCTTGTCCTCTTCGAGCCATCCCTGATATGTTGGATTAAACCATTAATACACTGAAACCAGTGGAAAGATTCCTGTTGGTCATCAGTCACAGTAATCCCTTTAGATGCAAAGCTGATTAAGTTGCTTATGATCATACATGGAATCAATGGCTAAACACAGGCAGCTGGTGCTCACATGCACCCACCAGCCCCAATGCAATCCACAGCAAGCACACTGTGCCTCCTGAAACAACATGGAAGAGTAAAGCAAGACCCAGGATAAACATCTGCAAATCAGAAAAGTAGCAGAGTGGGGAATTAAACTCTCATTTGCAACAGTAATTGAATCAGAGGATTTACAAGAATAAATAAATTAAAAGAAAGACAAAACCACAACATAGTCTCAATAACACGCTTTGGCTGATACTGATGTTGCTGCAACAAGGGTTTAATAAAGGAATGGACCTTTTTTTTTGAGGAATACCCCCTCTCGACTAAAATCCTCTGCAAGTAAGAGCTTTATTATCTCCAATTGCTTGGCAGCCACTAGAGGAAAGGTCACTTAATAAAGTGCATTTATTCCTCATTGCAGGAAAACTATATGTCATCCCTGTGTTCATTATTTACCAAATTGTCTTCATTTTTTTCTTCACCTGCTGGGCTTTGGGCTATAAAAATAAATAATATTCTAAACCTAAGCCAGGTATTTTCAGAAAGGGTCAGAATTTGTCAAACAAACTCAGTTTATAGAGAGTGAAGGAGAGGGAAAATCAGAATGGTGGTGCTAAATGATTCATCCTTAGGAAAAGACAGTTAGAAATGCAGGCTGGGAGAGGGCTGAGTTTAAATAAAATGAGAAAGAGTCATAAACTGTGAGTGTAATCACTGCTAATAGCTCAAAATACAGCATGACACATAAAAGCTGAAAAAATAGCGTAACAAGAAAGAAAACCTAAAACACCTAAGTCATTGCATCATTTCAGGATTTACCAATCCTGTGATAACACCACCAAAGCAAAATTTGGCTCTGAATTTCCTTGTTCAGACACAGCCTAAATTATCAGTTATAGCCTAATGAATCCCTGAAGATAATAAAGACAAAAATCTCCAATCTGATTTGCTTTCAGGAGCTTCAAA